>PVJN01013087.1:12500-49638 GCA_004026805.1 Lasiurus borealis | reverse complement strand
ATTACATGTTTGTGAAAAAATAAATTTAATTAATTTTAGTAGACTATGTGAGGAGATAATAGAATTAACAACTCTTTGGATTTTATGGATACTGTTCTCTCTGATTCTCAATTGACTTCAATGAAAATAATGGACTTCATAGTGGAAATTCTGTTTATTTGGTGGAAATAAAATCATTTCAATAATCTTTTGTTGAAGAGTCTATATTTTCCTAGACCCCAGGAATAAATTTCTCATTTTTTCTTGTTCTCTATAGTGAGGAACTAAGCATGATGATTCCAGGGAAAAGAGATTAATACAAATTTGTAAAATCAGTGCATCAATGATGCCAAAACAATTATTTCCCTTTCTGGACAACATTCTCCTGTTTAAACTAATTATATACATGCCCCAAATCGTGATATTCCAGATTTGTGATTAGTGGTAAGCTAGCAATGGCAAAAATATTTAGTAACATAACCTATGATGGTTAAATTATAATAAATGTAATATTTGAATTTTTATTTATTTTTACTTTTTTATAAATAATTTATATGCTTCTTTTAATATACAACATATTTTTAAAGTACATTTAAGGAAAAGCTTGCCATTTTTCTCTTCTTTTTCTTTCAATGGTCAACTACCATTTAAATAATAATTTTCAACTTTTGTTTTTGAATAATTTAGATGTTTAAGTTATCATGTACCAACTAGACAAAATTTAGCAGAAAAATATTTCAGAGCAATATAATAAATTAAAGGTTTTATACTACTTGAAATAAAAGGTGTTATGTAATTTCTATGGGAAAAAATAAAGAATATATCTATGTCTTAATTAGCAAAGATATGCATTCTCATGTCCATCCCATTCCTATGACTTCATCTCTGAAATTTTAAAGTATATAAATAATGCTTTATATCTATAGTAGAAGGGTATTGATAGTAAGAAACTGTTTTAAACACTAAGAAATAAAATATGCAAGGCAATTAATAATAAAAAATGTCTATATTTTTATATCGTTCTTATGTATCTTTATTATTGTTTCATTAGCTCAATTTACTAGTAACTCTTATGCCAAAATATTTCTTTTCTGTCTCCTATATTTGCTGTCACCCTTCTTACACATATCACTTTCTAAAGCACTATATATTTTCTATATATTTTATTATTTCTTTTTATTGTTTCCTCTACTCATTCTTGAATCTAAGCTTCAGGACCTATAATAGTTTCTGATAATTGGTTATCAATAAATATTTCTTGCATAAGTAAGTGCATGAAGATATACCAAAGGCAGTAGCTCAACTTTAATACTGTCATTCATTTCCTAGTTGTATGACAATTGAAAAGTCACTTAGTGTTATGATTCACAATTGACTATACAATGGATAAAGATAATAGTCATAATATTATAATTCATTATAGCTATTTATTGACATCAGAAAGTATACTTTAATTATATCATAACTAAAAGTCCAATGCATGAAATTCATACATGGTTAGGGTCCCAAGGCCTGGCTAGCAATCAGGGTCTAGTAGTGGGGTGATTGGCAGAGTGATTGGGGGGGGGGTGCATTGCTGGCACCCGCCTGCTCATTGGCCCTGACTCTGCTACTGCTAGTGGCCTCCCTCTGTGGGGCAACTCCTTCTGCAGGCAATCACAAGGCCCCCCGCTGGCACCTGCCCTGGCTGGCCTGGGGTCCAAGGGCTGAGGGAAGCTCCTGCATTGTGCGTCAGTCCCCTGGTGGTCAGTGTGCTTCATAGTGACCAATCATTCCACGGGTCTTTCTGTTATTCAATTGATTTGTATATTATGCTTTTATTATATAGAATGATATAATGGTATCAATAGTAATATTATTTATATCTAGATACCCATTTTGATTATAAAAAAATGAAACAAATGTTAAAGTAACTTTCAAAATAATAGATGCACAATTTAAAACCTGATATAACTGGGCACTTCTAATAAGTTGCCAAAAATATAAACATGAATATTATGTAAATTTAAAAACAGCATACAAGTATATAAAAATAAGTCAATTTCTCCCCATATTATTTTTTATACCTCAGAATAACAGATGGTGTATTTTAATAAATCGACGTTTTGATCTTGGCATATGAATTTCCCATGGTTCCAATGTCCTACCGCCTTCCCAAAGAGGAAATTATACTTCTGAATGCAGGTATTTTCTCCCTCAATTAGAGCTATTGGGGCTACAACTCTAGTACTGACAAAATAAGCGTTGAAGCTAAACAGAAGTACAGGGAAGAGAAGGTAAAGGGAAACTAAAGGAATGGAGATCTTCAGTCACTTCCCTTCCTATCCTAATATAAATCATTTAGAATGATTAGTGCTTAGAAAATAATTGCAAGGAGTTGGCCAAGTCATTAAAGGCTGTCAGCAGTTATTTGGTATAGTGAACATACCAAAATAGTACCACTAAAATAAAGTGAAATTTATTTTGGAGTACAAGTTTATAGTAATCTACATACAATTAATTTTTATGTATAGTATTTACAATAGTTAAAACGTTTTGTGTAGAAGCTCCATATTGTTCATTGATTGAGATTTTTGTGCTATACCCTGATGTGTGCTTTTTAAAATAATCTTGTTTTACATATGAAAGGTTTGAGTTTTTGGTGGGTTTATAGTCACAGAAAAAATCTTGTAACAGAAAACGATCAAATAATAAAAAATATATTGCTCAGATATTTTAAAATATACTTTTAATTTTTGCAATGTGTAGATTTCCAGAAAAATGCAAAAATATTAAAGATTTTGAGTATGTGTCATATCCAGGTTCCCCTCTAGTTAGCATCTCACATTGGTATGAAATGTGTTACAATTAATGAACCGAGGTTCCAATGTTAATATATTTATTACTAAGTCTACTTTATTCAGATTTCCTAATTTCATGGTTCATCATTTTTGTGTTTCAGGATCCCATCAAAGAACCCCATTACCTGAAATGGTCATGTCTCCTTAGGCTCCACATGACTAAGGTTTTCCTTGTTTTTAATGACCTTGACAGTTCTGAGGCATGCAGTTCTGTGTATGGAAGTATTTTGTAGCAAGTCCCACAGTTGGGATTTTTCAGATGTTTTTGTCATGATTGGCATTATGTGTTTTTTTAGAGGAAGGCATATAGAGATAAAGTGTCATTTACATCATATCAAGGATACATATTATCAACATGACTTGGCACTGTTGATGCTGACCTGCATATCACTTAATTACTTACTCTAAAGTTACTCCTTTTCCTTTTCCCCCCTCATTCCCACCCTATACCCTTTTGGAAGGAAATCTACCCAGTTCACATTTAAGGAATGGGAAATAGATGTCCCACCTCCTCTTGGGCAGAGGATCTAAATAAACTATTTGGAATTTTTCTGCAAGAGGGAAGGTTATCTGTTCTTCCCATTATTTTTATTTATTAAGTCATTTATTTATGTCAGTATGAACTCACTGGTCATTTGTTGCAAAGATTTTATTTTACTTTACTTAAATATATGTGCCTTATTCTCACTAGGAATCTTATTTTTCATTTTCTTTCATCCTTTTCCCGTTAATAGAGTCTAGAGAGCCATGCCCTTAAAATTGAGGTAAGTAAATATTTTTCTGTAGGAGGTCACATATTAAATTATATATATATATATATATATATATATATATATATATATATATATATATATATATAATTTTGTGTCCACATGGTCTCTATTACAACTATGTGACAGTAGCCCCAGATACATTTTTAAAAAATTACTGTGGCTGTGTCCAATAAAACTTTATTTAGAAAATCAGGTGGAACAGATTTGTTTCAGATGCCATAGAATTGCTGTCCCTGCCTTAGAGACATTGACTTAATGTCTCTAAGATCTTTACTCCCAGATTCCTCTATGCTCTACTGACCTCCTTCCAGGAGTAACTTTTATTCTGTGGGTTCTTAAATACTTTCTGTGTAAACAGGAGTTTTTTTTTCATGAAATGTAAAATTTTAATGGAAAAAAAAAAACAACTTTGAACATAACTAGAAAAACATATTAACTCTAAAATAAAATTAAAAAATGGAGAAGAAAGAATAAAGATGCTTTCCCTGCATAGTTTGTGTTTAAGACAGAGCTAAACATTCTGGGACAAGATACTTGGCTCTATTTGTTACAAACATTCCTGTATGTTTTCCGAAGCCAACAATATGGTTTATCATCTGGAGTTAGGAATATGTAGAAATATAAATGAAAGGAAACGTGTCTTTGAAAACCCAGTCTTGCTCAATTCTGTATAGGCTAAATTATTTTTGTATACTGTTGGCAGGGGTGCACATCACATGTGACACATTTGTTAAAAATAAAATCAAGACAAAATGAAAAAGTCAAAGATTCAGATTGTAAACAGCAACAGTTTAAGGAATACTGTTCTTCCTTTTCATATCAAAACTGCATAATGCCCAGTTAACACAACTGTTGTATTAATGATAAAACAGCTACAATGCAAGTTGATTAGCTACAACAGCTCCTGTCTATTCAAATGTGTTAGTTCTGAGGGGACACTGTTGCACCTAATTTGATTTCCCCCTGGGCAGTACATGATGTGTTATTTGATGCCCTTCAAAGGACGCGATTAGCCGAGCTATAAAGTGTCTGATTTTATTAGCTTTGCTGGGTTTTATCAGTTTGTAAATGTGTTATTTTCTCCATTTATTGTGCCTATGGGATCCAGAGATAGAGTAAGCATCAAGTTAATATGTTTTGGGGAGGCAGCAATGGCCATACTTTAACACTTACGCTGTATTGTGATGACATTGAAGGTGGAGTCGTGGAAACTGTAATGTCAGGGCCGTTTATCAAGTCAATTCTTCAATGCTATAAACCTGGACTCTGACATTGAATTCTACAGTAAGCCTCTGTTTTAAATAGAACCAAGTGTTTCTGAGCTGCACTGCTAACAATCCTCCTTAACCAAATAACAAGTAGTCAATAACGAGAAAATAGGCCAGGCAGGTGGTCAGAACAGAAAAGGAAGCAAAGGTGTTGGCCTAAGACACTGCCTCCGGTGTTTTTTGCTTTGTGCTTTTACTAAAGACAGGATTTAATTTTAGGTATTTAAGTAAAAAAAAAATTCCCTAAAAATGTCACCAACCCTTTGCTTTTAATTGGGACAGAGAACACAGTACACTCATTTAACTAAATCTCTTGGCAGAAAACAATTTCAATGCCATGCATTCAAAGGGTGCCAAATCAAATGACACAATCAGCATTGAAGATGTTCAGAGTAGTTAACAGGTGTTGTGGCTTCAAGTTCCTGACTTTTCTTAAGTTGCCTTTCATTTAGTTTTCTCAGTGCAATTCAAACCATTTGCCAGTGCATCAAAGATAGACACTGCACCTAGTGTTCAAGCATTTCATTCATTAATGATAATGCTTATTCATACAATGATTTCATTTTCTGCAGCCCTATAGTAGTGTTCTCTTTTAGCTTAGAATCCAAAAGAAAATCGGAGGTCTTCCTCCCTCACTTTGCCCACTAGGCATCACTATTTTCTTCATTTATTCACTTATACTCACTAACTTTACACAAATATGACTTGTAAGTGTTGTGTTTGATCTGCATTAAAATAAATAATCACTAAACATTATTTTATAAGTTTGAGGACTTAAAATAAACCTTTATTGTGTTGTATATATTAGGTGAGAAGAAAATTTATTATGCACGAGCATCCTTCTGAGTACATTTCCTGTATTCCGTGCTAGATAATATCTTCTAAAGCTTTATGAGATTGAAGCCATTCTAATCACAACTAACTGATATGAAAACTAAGTTTAAGAGAGGTTAAATAATTTGCCTCACATCCCCACAAATAAATAGTAGAGTAGGGATAAAGCAATTGTGAGATAAAGTCTTAGATATCAAGAGAATGGGCAATTTAAATGATGTATCCAAGACAGGCTTTAAATGTGAATTTTTCAATTGAAAGTTCTACAGCAGCAATTCTCTTATTCCTCCTTTACATCCACTTTTCCCATCTTATCTTATATGTAACCTTCACCTACAAGGTATGTACTCTGACCTCTATTAGACACTAAGCTGGTAAATCAGTTCTTAATAATATAGTTGAATTAAAAGAGAAAACTGTATGCTAATACTAATACAGTATATCTTCCACTAGAAGGAAACTAATTGAAGTTAGGAATTTTCTTTTTTTTTTTTGGTTTCCCTGTGGGGCAAAGCATATCTTCTTCAGTAGATTTTCCTGTATGTTAATTATTTCATAATTTATTTTAATTTTTACATGACGTCCTTTAACTAGGTAAGGAAGCATACTCGATTTTCAAATTTTTTAAAACACTATCAAGTATGGATAAATTACTTGAATGTGAAAGATTATATCAATGTCTGTATCTACTATCTGTATATCTATCCATCTTCATCTTAGACATTGCCTGAGTTATTGGTGTTTTTCAAGATTAAATCTAAATATGAGCAGTTAAAATTTACATTAAGTTGTAACAAGTTATTCAGCCCATAAATTATTTTATCTTATACTAAATCAAAACTATTCAGCAGACATGTATGCCTGTATGTGCACAGACACACATACACAATTACATTGATTCAGTTCATTTTTAAAAAATGTTATTTTCCATATGTAATCCAAGCTGAGATGAAAATGGAAGTTAGCAATTTAAACATGTGGTGTGCTAGAGAAATATGGGCATTTAAAATAATGTGTGTTTTTCTAATTGACACTACATTCTTAAATTTGAAAAATAGTTGGTCTGGAAAAGTAGCTCCCTAGGCATATACAAGATGAAGTACTTCGGATGGACTCTTCTGCTCCTACAGAAAGGTTTGTAGTCTATAAGACTGTATATTCTATTTTTATGGGCATGCACTTAGTACATATTTAACTGTAGTCTAATATTTTGAGTACAAATTCTAGCCTTCTTATTCTAATAGTGGAGGCCTGGTGCATGAAAGTCTTGCACAGGGGGGAGGGGGTCCCTCAGCCCAGCCTACCTTCTCATAGTCCAGGACCCCTTGGGGGAGGTCTTCCTTCCAACTGAGGCCCACATCTCTCTTGTAGTCCGAGACAACCTCGCACCTTACCGGCCATCTGTAATGGAGGCAGAAGAGACTCCTACCACTGATAATGCACTTGCTTGCCAGCTGTGAGCCCATCTTCTAGTTGAGCAGCACTCACCCTGTGGGAGCCCACTGACCACCAAGGGTCAGTTCCTGCATTGAGCATCTGCCCCCTAGTGGTCAGTGTGGGTCACAGTGACAGGTCATTCTGCTTGTCTTTCAGCTGTTTGGTTGATTTACATATTAGGGGAAGGATAATGTAAGAGTACTAATTTTCAAAAGAGGTTATTATGCTGCTAAATGGTCGTAAAAAACCAAACTGTGGGTTTATAAGATCTGTTTTGTTTTAACAATGGAACTATGGTTCATTAATAATGAAAGTGGTTAAAAAAAAGCCTTCATTCTTTACACTGTTTTTATTATTCTCTCTTTTTAAAATTAATCAACTAAAATCCATTATTTCCTGTAATAATTAACTATATGTTTCCTAAATTAAATATCATTTCAGATTTCTGCATTTTCACTTGGCTAAGAAATGTGTGTGTGTGTGTGTGTGTGTGCATGCTCACACGTTTACAATCATAATTTTGGACACAATGTCTATATGTACATACAATACTTATAATTATGTGCTCAATGTATGTAAACTATATATATTACATATATGAGAAATATGTAATTTATTACATTATTTTTCTTCAAAATTATGAAATTGTTTATACTCAAAGATATGAGGAAAATAGAGTAAGAAATTATAAGACATAAATATCTAATCAATTTTTCATTTTCCTTTATGAGAAATAATAAAACTTTGGCATTTCAAGCAACCTCAATAACATTAATATAAGTATACTAGAGCTAATGCTCATTGTAAACAATAGCAACTATTATTTTGAGATAATTTAGAGTTATAATAAAGCAAAGTAAAAATAGCTCTAAAGATTTTCTATTCACTGCTTTTTCAGGTTCTCAAAATGATAACTTTTACCACATTTGTCTTACCATTCTCTATTTTTCCTCTGAAATACTTTACATAATGACACTTTACTTGCATATATTTCAAAATGTCTTCCCTAAAAACAGTGGCATTCTCCTTCTCTTACATAAGTCAATCCTATCTAATAACACCTCAAAGATGATGGTGCCCATAGCCACAAGATGGCGGCACCCAGTTCTTCAGTCCCGCTGGGTGGCAGGCATGCAGCGCCACCAGATTCGCCCCAGCCAGGTCTGGCTGCTCCACATGCCTGCCTCTGGAGTCCGCCAGTCCCTCAGCCCCTCAGCCACCCAAGGCCAGCCCCAGGCACAGGCAAGCCTCAGAAGGCAGCTCCCTAGCTGCACAGGGCCAGCCCAACGCACAGGCAAGCCTTAGATGTTGGCTGTCCAGCTGTCCAAGGCTGCTCTGAGGTATAGGCAGGCCTCAGATAGTGGCTGCACAGCCATCCATGGCTGGCCCGAGGTGCAAACAAACCTTGGATGGTGGATACACAGCTAACACCCAAGGCACAGGCAAGCCTCACATGGCAGCTGCTCAGCTGATGGCAGAGGTGCAGGCAAGCCTTGGATGGCAGCGCTGCCCAAGGATCAGGTAACCAGGGCTGGCAGAGGCTGACACTGCCAGTAGTAGCAGCAGCAAAGGTGTGATGGGGGCATCACCTTCCTATGATCTCTGGGTCCCCTCCTACCCATAAGGGTTCCTGGAATGTGAGAAGGGGCAGGCCAGGCTCAGGAACCCTCCTCTCCAGTGCACAAGTTTTCATGCTCTAGGACTCCAGTCTATACAATAAAAACCCAGTGGTTGTAACTCTGTAATGACCAAAGATCTGTCACTAGGAGGCTGCATGTGTGGCAAGATGCATGCAGGTGAGCAGGGCTGCAAGCATAGTGAGGCATTTGTGGGTATCCCATTTTGAGTTTATTTTTATATTTGGTTTAAGTTGGAGGTCCATTTTCATTTTTTTGCATGTAGCTGTCCAATTTTCCCAACACTATTTGTTGAAGAGGCTATTTTGACTCCATTGTATGTTCATGCCTCCTTTGTGAAATATTAGTTGATCATAGTGGTTTGGGTGGATATCTGGATTCTCTATTCTATTCCATTGGTCTATATGTCTGTTCTTGTGCCAGTACCAGGCTGTTTTGAGAACAGTTGCTTTGTAATATAGCTTGAAATCTGGTATTGAGATCCCACCTATTTTATTCTTCTTTCTCAGAATTGCTGTGGCTATCCGTGGTCTTTCTTTGTTCCAGATGAATCTAAGAAGAATTCTTTCTAGGTCTGTGAAGTATGTCATTGGTATTTTAATGGGTAGTGCATTGAATCTATAGATTGCTTTGGGTAGTATGGATATTTTAATAATGTTAATTCTCCCAATCCATGAGTATGGGATGCTATTCCATCTGTTAACATCTTCCTCTATCTCTATTTTCAGTGTCCTATAGTTTTCTACATATAGGTATTTTACCTCTTCAGTTAGGTTTATTCCTAGGTATCTTAATTTTTATTTGGTGTGATGGTAAATGGGATTGCCTTTTGAGTCTCTCTTTCTGTAATTTCACTATTAGTGTATAGGAATGCCACAGATTTCTTGGCATTAATTTTGTATCCCAAAACTAATTGCCAAATTCATTTATTAAGTCAACAAGTTTTGGGATGGAATCCTTTGAGATTTTATGTACAGTATCATGTCATCTGCAAATAAGGACAGCTTTACTTCTTCTTTTCCAATTTGGATGCCTTTGATTTCTTCTTCTTCTCTAATTTCAATGGCAAATACTTTCAGTACTATGTCAAACAGGAGAGGTGAGAGTGGGCATCCATGTCTTGTTCCTGTTCTTAGGGGAAATGGTTTTAGTTTTTGCCCATTGAGTATGAAGTTTTATCATATATGGCTTTTATGATGTTGAGGTATGATCTTTCTATTCCCACTTTGCTGAGAGTTTTTATCAAGAAAGAGTGTTGCACCAAAAACGGTTTGGCTCAGTGGATAGAGCATCAGCTTGCGAACTGAGGGGTCCCAGGTTCAATTCCGGTCAAGGGCATGTACCTTGACTGCAGGCAGAAGGCATCTGATCGATGTCTCTCATTGATGTTTCTAACTTTCTATCCCTCTCCCTTCTTCTCTGTTAAAAAAAAAAAAAAGAGTGTTGGATTTTGTCAAATAATTTTTCTGCATCAATTGATATGACTATGTGATTTTTATGTCTCAATTTGTTTATATGATGTATCACGTTTATTGATTTGCGGATATTGTACCATCCCTGCTTTCCTGGGATAAATCCTACTTGGTCATGGTGTAGGATCTTTCTGATTTGTTGCTTGGATCTGATTTGCTAAAATTTTGTTGAGGATTTTAGCATCTATGTTCATGAGAGATATTGGCCTATAGTTCACTTTCATTGCATTGTCTTTATCTGGTTTTGGTATTAGGGTGATGCTGGCTTCATCGAAGGTGTTTGGAAGTGTTCCTTCTTCTTGAATGTTTTTTAATAGTCTGAGGAGGGTAGGTTTTAATTCTTCCTTAAATGTTTGGTAAAACTCTCCTGTGTAGCCATCTAGTCCTGGGATTTTCTTTGCTTGAGGCTTTTTGATGACTGCTTCCATTTCTTCCATAGCTATTGGCCTATTGAGATGTTTAGATTCTTCCTGATTGAGTTTTGGAAGGTTATATTTTTCTAGGAATATGTCCAGGTCTTGCAGGTTGTCCAATTTGTTGTAATAGAGTTGTCCATAGTATTTTTTAACAATCCCTTGTATTTCAGTGGGGTCTGTTGTTATTTCTCCTCTTTCATTTCTGATTTTGTTTGTTTGAGTCTTCCCTCTTTGCTTTTTGGTGAGCCTGGCTAGAGATCCATAATCTTGTTTATCCTTTCAAAGAACCAGCTCTTGGTCTTGTTAATCTTTTGAATGTTTCTTTGGTCCCCATGCTGTTTATCTCCGCTCTGATCTTTACTATTTCCTTCCTTCTGTTTACACTGGGCTTTTCTTGTTACTCTCTTTCTAGCTCTTTGAGTTGTAGGGTTAGGTAATTTATTACTGTTGTTTCCTGTTTTTTTGCAGTAGGCTTGTAGGGCTATGAACTTCCCTCTCAAGACTGCTTTTACTGTGTCCCATAAATTTTGTATTGTTGTGTTGTAATTGTCATTTATTGCCATAATGTTTTTTTTTTTTTTATTTCTTATTTGATCTCTTTGGTTACCCAGTCATTGTTTAATAACATGCTGTTTAGTATCCATGTGTTTGATTTCTTTCTATTGTTTTTATTATAGTTGATTTCCAGTTTCATGCCACTGTGGTCTGAGAAAATGCTTGATATGATTTCTATCTTCTTGAATTTGAAGAGACTATTTTTATGACCCAACATATGATCTATCTTTGAAAATGACCCATGTGCACTAGAGAAGAATGTATATTCTGTGGCTTTGAGGTGAAATGTTCTGGAGATGTCAATTAATTCCATCTGATGTAGTGAGTCATTTAGGATTGATGTTTCTTTTCTGATTTTTTGTTTAGAGGATTTGTCCAATGGTGACAGTGGGGTATTAAAGTCTCCTACTATGATTGTATTACTGTCAATCTCTCCCTTAATATCCTCCAGGAGGTTTTTTTATGTATTTAGGTGCTCCTATATTGGGGGCATATATGTTTAGCAGAGTTATTTCTTCTTGTTGAATTGTTCCCTTTAGTATTATGAATAAGCCTTCTTTATATCTTGTTATGTCCTTCACTTTGAGATCTAATTTATCAGATATAAGTATTGCAACTCCAGCTTTTTTTTTCATCCCCATTTACCTGAAATACTATCTTCCATCCCTTCACCCTAAATCTGTGTGCATCTCTTTTCCTGAGGTGGGTTTCTTGCAGACAGCAGATATATGGATCATGTTTTCTTATCCAATCAGTTACCCTATGTCTTTTGATTGGAGTATTCAATCCGTTTACATTTAAAGTTATTATTGATAAGTACTTATCTGTTGCCATTTTTAGTCCTTACCCCCGAGTTCCTTCTTTGCTTCCTATTTATTTTTATTACAGCAGACCCTTTAACATTTCTTGCATTGCTGGTTTGGTGGTAATATATTCCCTTAGACCTTTTTTGTCTGTGAAGCTTCTGATTTCACCTTCAATTTTGATTGAGAGTCTTGTAGGGTACAGTATACTTGGATGCAGACCCTTCCTTTGAATGACTTTGTATATTTCATTCCATTCCCTTCTGGCCTGATGTGTTTCTGTTGAGAAATCAGTAGCTAGTCTTATGGGGGTTCCTTTGTAGGTAACTTTCTGTTTCTCTCTGGCTGCTTTTAATATTCTTACTTTGTCATAGGTGTTTGCCAATTTAATTATAATGTGCCTTGGTGTTGGTTTGTTGGGGTTCAATTTGCTTGGGACTCTGTGAGCTTCTTAGATTTGTGTGGGTTTTTTCTTTCCTATATTGGGGATATTTTCTGTCATTATTTCTTCAATCAGGTTCTCTAATCCTTGTTCAGTTTCCACTCTTTCTGGAACCCCAATTATGTTTCATGTTATCCCAAAGTTCCCTTAGGCTCACCTCTTGCTTTTTAACTTTTTTTTCTAGAAGCTGTTGTACTTGGGTATTTTTTTCCTACCTTGTCTTCTAGTTCACTGATGCAGTCCTTTGCTCCTTCTAGTCTACTTTTGATGCTTTCTGTTGAGTTCTTTATAGCAGTGATGTCATTTTTCATTTCTTCTTGATTTTTCTGCACCTCCTCTAGGTTCTTCTGCATTTCTTTTTGCTTCTGCTTCATCTCCTCTTGGGTCTTCTTCATTTCCTCTTGGCTCTTACTCATATTGTCAAATTCTTCTTCCTTTCTTTTCATCCACCTTATGATCATTTCTCTGAACTCTTTCTCTGGCAGGCTTATTTCTGGTTTTATTTTGTTTACTTCCTTTTCTGATGAAACCTGCCTTTCTGTCTTATGTAGGCTGTGTTTTTTTTTTTCTGCCCATGTTCTTTCTTCTCCAGGTGTCTGGTTATGTAGTTCTCTCTTCTATGTTGATTGAAAGGCACAAACTACAACACGATCAGGTACAGCACACAAGGCACTTATCCCAGGTGAAATCTGACCTTTCCGTGCGCCGTGTGCATCTCCTCTGTGTCCGTGTCTGCACCAATTGGAGAGCGGTGTTCTCAGGAAATTAATTTTGATTCAATGTAAATCTTATTCAAATACAGACAATCCCATCTAATAAAAGAATAATATAGCAATTAACCATCACTCTGTCACAAATATGGTGATTCCCCTAGCCACAGATGGCAGTGTCCAGTCCTCTCAGCCCCACTTGAGTCCCCCAGTCTGAGGAGGGGGCAGCCAGTGAGAGTGGGCAGCGTGAGTGGCCTGGTGGATTGCCTCGGGCCCTGGAGAGATTTTGGGCAGCAGGCATAGAGCAGCCAGGCCCCACAGAGAGCTACTGGTACATGGATTCTGTTGGGATTCCTGCAGCCCTGCAGGGGTCCTGGCATCAGCTTCATGTGGTTTCTACTGGGGTTTCTGTGGCCTTACTTGCCTGGAGGCAGGGCATCGAGGCAGCACTCCAGGACTTGGGGCCATCCCGTGGCATGCCAGCCATGCAGGGCAGGACTTTAGGATTCTGTCCAGAGGTGCTAAGCCTAGAACCATGAAAAGGAATGCAGGCATTGTCACTGTGGGTAGGGGGTGGCCTTGGCCTTTCCCAGAGATTGGGGGAGGGGTAAATTCAGGCACAGAAATTACTAGAGTTAAATGCAGGATGTGGACACAAGGAATAGATGTGAGTCAGCAGAATTAGGATGAACACCAATTGAGAGGAGGGGCCATGGAGTAGTGTACACAGGGATATACCCTGAACATGAGGGTGTGTCCAGTCCTTAGAGTGTAGCTTTGCTGCCCTCAGAGGAATCACAAAGAAAGTCCTGCTAGAAGAAGGTGTGAACCCAGGCAGAGGGCAGGGGTGAGGCCAAGTACCCAGGCAGTCTCTAGAGACTGTGGAAGAGTGCTCAGAGCATTTGGGTAAGATCCCATGGCGGGGTGAGTGTGGTGGAGGAAGTAGGTGTCCCAGATCTTATGTGATATCGTGCAATGGGCTACTAGTTATTTAACTAATATTCTATATGGCAAAAGAATAAAGAAATAAATTAGCCCATAATTCAATCCAGAATTACACCTGATGCATAGTTTTCATGTCTCTTCATTCTCCTTTAATCTGGAACAGTTTTTTAGGTGTCCTTCAAGACCTTGTCATTTTTTAAAGTGTATAGAATGTTCATTTTGTACAAAACACCTCATTTTGAATGTGTCTTATATTTCATTAGGACTTGATAAAGTTTATGGGAAGAAATGGCACAGAGTGATGCACCCTCAAAGTGCATCATATCCAGAGGCATATAGTATTGATTCATCCCACTGAATTAAAGTGCTATAAGCTTCTCCATTTTTTCTTTCAATAAGTTACTTATGTAGATACACTTTGAGAATATGTAGATATGTTATATCTTATGATAGTTTGCTCATTAAATGTAATAATCACTTGTGAATTTTATCCAGACAAGTATTTTATAGCACTTTTTAAAATAATGATTTTTTTCTAATTCCATGCTTTCCATTTTTATTTTTTAAAATTATACTTCAAATAAGTGTTTTCCCTTCTTCATGTACTTACTCATTTTTATACATATCATTGTGTAATCATAGAATCTTATTTTTGTCTAGTTACAACCCTTTGCTATCATTATATTTTCTTGCCAAAAACTGTCTCATATTTTGACAGTGTGAGCTCAATAAGTACTTTCATAGGATTTTTTTTAAAATAATGTGCTCATTCAAAGTGTTTGAAAATTAAATATAGCTCAAACCAGTTTGGCTCAGTGGATAGAATCAAACCTGTGGACTGAAAGATCCCAGGTTTGATTCTGGTGAAAGCATCTACCTTGGTTATGGGTACATCCCCAGGAGGAGGTGTGCAGGAGGCAGCTGATTGATGTTTCTCTCTCATCGATGTTTTTAACTCTCTATCCCTCTTCCTTCATCTCTATACAAAATCAATAAAATATATTTAAAAAAAATAAAATAAAATACAGCTTCTCCAATCATGTTTCCAAATGGCTATCTAGAATAATGGTTGGTACCACAGAAACTGCAACCATATTACTGTATAAAATCCCAGGATTGTAAGTCCACACAATATTTTTTTTTTAATTAGTCTCATCTCAGTCCCTTCACCTGAAAGAAGGGTATCCTATCTAATTAAAGAGAAACATGCAAATTGGCCGTACCTCTGATATGCACACAAGCCACACCCACCAGCCAATCATGAGCAAGTACGCAAATTAACCTAACCAAAATGGCAGCAGCCATGGAGCTGGATCCAGCAGGAGATTTAGATTTCTCCCAGAGATGGAGGAAGCCAAACTTTCTGCCAGCCCTGGTTGGCCCTGGCCTCCACTCAAGGAGGTGCTAAAAAAAAAAAAAAAAAAAAAAAAAAAGCCCAAAAGGAGGGGCTGGGAGCTTGGATCCTTGGGGACTGTTGCCATCCTGCAAACAGCCCTCAGCCTTCACCCAGACTGGCAAGGTACCCCAGCGGGACCCCTACTCTGAAGGGGGTGTGGCCAGCCTAAAAAGAGCCCTCAGCCCCTCACCCTGGCTGGTTACACCCTTATGGGGTGAGAGTCCTCGCTGGGGGGCTTGGAAAGCCTGCAAACAGCCAATAGCTCCTCACCCAGGCTTGCCAGGCATCCCAGTGGGACCCCCACACTGATCTGGAACACTCATCAGGGCAAACCAGCCAGCCCCAACCTGTGCACCAGGCCTCTATCTATATTAATAAAAGGGTAATATGCTAATTAGACTGGGAGAGCTTCCAGGAGAACTTCCAGATGTTCTGGACAAAGCCATGGTGGCAGGACAGAAGTAGAGGCAGTTAGAGGCCAAGAGAAGAGGGCAGTTGTGGGTGACCAGGCCAGGATGGGACACCAGTTGGGGTTAATCAGGCTGGTGGGGGTCGGGGTCCAATTGGGGGTGAGCAAGCCATCTACGGAGATCAGTTGGAATTGATCAGGACAATGGTGGGGTTCTGTCTGGAGTGAGCATGCCAGCAGGGGGCCAGTTGGGAGTGAGCAGACCAGTGGTGGGGGCAGTTGGGGATGAGCAAATTGGCATGCAGAGTGGTTAGAGTCAATCAGGCAGGCAGGCAGGCAAGTGAATTGTTAGGAGCCAGCAGTCCTGGATTGTGAGAGGGATGTCTGACTGCCAGTTTAGGCCTATTCCCTGTAAACTGACAGTAGGACATCCTTCAAGGGATCCCAGACTGGAGATGGTGCAGGCCTCCGCCCACCCCCTGTGCGTGAATTTCATGCATCAGGCAACTAGTTTATAATAACAGTGATTATTTCATATGGTAGGAATAAATGAGTTAATATAGTATGACTAGTACCTAGAACAAAGTTTGAGTCTTTGCAAATATATAAGATCGCTATTATTATTACTATTGCAACTGTTCATTATTAATTATTGCCTTTAATACATTTAAAGCCTTATTTCAAGTTTATGGAAAACCTATTTACACAAACCACATATCAGCAAGTAATTTTAAGGTGGCATATGCAGATGTGTTCAAGATAGCAACATAGAAGTACACTGAGCTTACCCTTCCCAAGAACATGAGTGTCCACCTATATTTTGAGGAATTCCTCTTGAGAGCCAAATGAACAGCTACTGCACACGCGCACGAGCATGCACACACACACATGCACACACACACACACACACACACACACACACACTCAAAACAAATAAAATAAGAGAGAAAAGGTGACTGAATAGAGAAAGTTGAGAGGTTGGGGAAGCATATGAGCTCTCTGAGAATTCAGAAAACAGTCCAGGACTGAAGGAAATGATAAAAACCATTGTTTGTGATTTCCCTTGTGTTTAGACAGTGGATGGGAGCTCTATCCAGGTTCTCTGGCCAAACTGCAGTGATGCAGTGGCTGTTCCCATCCACCCCTCCTGAAGCTAGATCCAGCAGTAACAAGAAGCATATGTGGGTCCCTCCAACCGAGATTGATCCAGAAGGTAAGACAGGTTGCTGTTGTGCACACCCGTGGGCTGTATGTACCAGCAGGCTCCCCCACCTGAAAAGAGTGCAAGGTAACCATCAATGCAGCATCTATATACAGGACTACTCTGTTCAGAGAAAGTACAGAGATAGCGGGGAACTGCTACAGGTAGACATGGGACTGACAAACCCAGAGAAAGTACAGAGCTAGCAAAGCACTTCAGAACCTGCAGGCAGCACCTCCCTTTGTGGAATAAACTGTGTACTGCTGCATATGCATGTTGGGCTGCCTTTCCTGGACAAAGTGTGGACTAATAACGTGTGGTAGGTAAACACACATAAAGCTACTTCATCCAGAGATAGTATAGTAATAGTAGGGCACTGCCATGCAAATACACAGAGCATCTGTTACCTAATAGGGTAACAGATAATTAAAGCAACAGGGCACATGGTGCATGCATTGGCCAGCGCTGCCCACTCCATACAGCCCACCCAGATAAGAAGGACAGGTAAGTGCACCTATACCAGGCTGCTCCACCTGGAACTCATTCCTAGCCAGAAATCACATTTTCAAGACTGAGGGAGAGAACTATTTCATCTCACTAATAGGAACAGAGAAAGTGAAATAAAATGTGAAAACATTAATAAGTCCCAAATAAAGAAACAAGTAAAAACTCTGGGGCAAATCTCTAATAAAATAAAGATACATAAATTATAAAACAAATGGTCATGACAATGCTCAACAAACTTGAGAAAAAATAGAAAAACTTAAGAAAGCAATTTAAGAATGAGTAAGAAAATGTAATAAAGGACCAATCAGAGATGATAATAGAATAACTGAAATAAAGAATATATTACAAGGAACCAACAACAGATTAATACAGAAGAACTGATTAGTGACCTAGAAGACATAATATTGAAAATCACACAATCAAAACAGCAAAATAAGAATTTTTAAAAAATGAGAATAGTATATAACAACATCTGTGAACACTAAGCAATCTAACATTGTCATTATAAAGATTTTAGAAAGGGGGAGAAGTATATTTGAAACAATAATGGATGAAAACTTTTCTAATCTGGGATGAAACTGATATCTAGGTCCAGGAAGGACAGAAAATTCCAAATGAACCTAAAGCGGCCACACCAAGACATACTGTATTTAAAGTGGCAAAAGTTAAAGATACTAGTAAAATGACAATCTTGAAATCAACAAGAAGGAAACAAGTCTCATATAAGGAAACTAGATAAAGTGGTAGTCTGTTTTCTTAGCAGCAAATTTAGAGGCAAGAATGGAGTAGCAGGAAATAAAGCACTGAAAGAAAATAATTTATAACCTAGAACACCATATCCAGCAAGATTATTTAATGAACAAAATAAACTGATGAACAGTATCCAGAGAAATGAAGTATGTAACAGACTGACGAATATCAGAGGAAAATGGGGTGTTGTGGCAGAAAGAGATCAACCAATGAACTTGAATGCATAATGCATAATCCTGTGGTGAAGACCTGGAATAGGGGTGGGGGTAGAGAGTGGCTAGAAGAGGTTAATGGGGCAGGTAAAAAGTCAGTTTACAGTTGTTTGTATGGAAAATAATACAACAATTAACAAATAATGATAAAAGAATAACACTGCATTTCACATACAATTATAAACCAATTTTACCTAACCCATATATTTGCAAACGACATATTAGATAAGAGGTTGATAAGGAATTCATGTAGCTCAATAACAAAAACAAATAATGCATCAAAAAATAGAGGACATGAAGAAACATTTTTCCAAAGATGACACACAGTGGACAACAGACATATAAAATGATTACCAACATCACTAATCATCAGGGCAATACAAATCAAAATTACAATGAGATATCAACCCATACCTTTTGAATGGCTATTTATAAAAAAGTCAACAAATAACGTGCTGATGATGAGGTGCAGGAAAGGGAACACTTGTGTACTGCTATTTGGATTGTAAATTGCTACATCCTGTATAGAAAACAGTGTGAAGATTACAAAAAAAGAAGAAGAAAGAAAGGAAAAAAGAAGACTTAAACTCAGATCTAACACTAATTAAAAAAATAAAATAAATGCAACCCATGTTCATTGTAACTTTACTTAAAATAGCAAAGATATAAAAGTAACTTAGGTATCAATAAATAGATCAAGGGATAAAGTTGTTATACACATACATATACACACATATACAATGAAGTATCACACATCAATAAAAATAATTTAATCTGGCTATTTGTGACAAAATGGATGAATCTAGAGGGGATTAAGCTTAGTAAAATAAGTCAGAAACAGAAAGACAAATATCATATGGTTTCACTTATATGTAGAATCTAAAAACAAGCAAACAAGCCACAGAAAACAAAAGCAGACTCAGAAATAGAAAAAAGAGATAATTGATGGAGAAAAAGATAAAAGGGAATATAATCAATAATCTTATAAGTCTGTATATGATTGCAGATGATTACTAGACTCATTATGGTGATCACATTTTAAAGTATATAAATATAAAATCATGGTATTGTATACATGAAACAAATTTAATATTGTATACCAACTATGATTAAATAAAGTACAATAAATTAAAAATAAAGTGGCCCATACTCTAAAGCTATTTTTCCAATAAGGACCTTTGTGGTTGTTCAGTTCTGTTTTTAGCATTGTACCATGTCATCTCCAACTCCTTCATAGCTACTTCATTTGTTTGCAGATTTATATGTATTTATTATTGATTATAACCCAAAAGTTCTTTGATAGCAGAAATTTCATTTTAATCACTTCTATGTCCTACGTACATGACACACACTTTCTGAAGTGCCTACCACAAAACCAGTATGTGCTGGAAGCTCAATGTCTGCTAGAATTACTCTAGCCATGTATCTATTATTCTATCTGTTTTTCCATTTATCTACCCCAGTGTACTACATAAGAACAGAGTGATGGCTGGTATAAAATGTTAATTATATGTCTAACTTAAAAATTTAGAAAATTGAAGGTTCTACAAAAATTAAATCTGTCATTGCCATTACATCATTTTTGTCTAGAGTCTTTGAATCTTTGCCTGATCCAATTAGTCAGAAACAATAGGTTTGGACCCCACTAAAGACACTATCCTGGACTGTTCAGTGAGGAAAAAGCCAGTGAAACCATAAGTGCATGCAGCTGACACTTGTGGAAAAAGCTCTATGGGGGAAGGAAGTACAGCTCAGAAATGGGACAATCAAGGTGTGAGACTCAAGGCAGATCCAACCTCTAAACTAAGAAGTCCCTTACCATTGGACAGCTTGCACAATGACAATGGGGTTGAATCTCACTGGCAGCAAGTTGGAGGGGAGATCCCTCCCACAAATGGGACATAAAAAGCAAGTCTCATTTACAACAGGAGACCCCAACTAATGAACACAAGGGATATTCCTAGAATATCCAGCTCTGGTGAGCAAAGGGACTACACTGTTGGAAACCAAACATTGTTCTCACTAAATGGATATAAACAGGAGACCAGAAGGCTGGTCAACCTTAACTGCTCTGAAAGGTCAGAGCTAATCACTCACTGTTTAGTTGAAACATTGTTGTCTGAAGCAACTTCTACCTGTTTGTTTCATGTTAATTTCTGTTTTTGTTATTTCCTGCCTAAAGGCTAGGGGTATGTCCCAAAGCCTTAATAAAAGTGAGAAAAAAGCCAGAGCAAGTGGCAGTCCTTTCTACTAGAGGAAGGCTCCTGCCTGGCCCCCCAATATCACCAAATTAATGTTTTCTATTCTCTCATTTTGTTTGCTTGCAGCCTCCTTCAGACCCTGAACACTGAACTGTGAACCCTGAACCACTCAGGATGTGAAAAGGGGCTCCCATATCTGGCGCCAACAGGGAATGAGGAAAGAGGTGCCCACATACGGCACCTGACCATGGGACATCTGGAGGAGAAGGTTTTATTCACCTAAGAGCAAAGGAAGGAAAATTCACCAAGGAAAATGGTGAGGGAAGATTCACCTAGGAAAAGGTGAGGGGAATTCAATTTATGCAAAGCCCATGGATTAACTGCAGAGTCGCGATCTGTAAGTAGGGTGGGAACGTCTTTTTCAGCCAGACTAATGAGGAAGGATTTGGTTATAAATATAAAATAAATTTTATTATAGACTTTTGCATGCTTAAATAATGTGGTTTCTTGTTCAAATTAAAATCTTAGTTTGCATTTGGAATCTGAAATCTATAATAAGTGAAACTCCACTGCTGAAACCGCTTCTGGTGTGGAGAAATTCAAAGGTGGCAGGAGAGGGCAAGGCTCTCTGCTCTCCTGCAATGAGATTACTGAAGGTTTCATTTAAAAATTATAGAAGAACTCGCAGGGAAATGCAAATCTTGGCCAAATTAGACACTAATTATTACTTCAGAAAGTGAAAAAGAAAGAAAAAAATTAAGATCTGTCTTTATCTTTTAAGCATGAAAAGAAATTAGGCCAGATCTGTTACTGATGCTTTCCTCTGAAGTAAGCAGAATGTAGGGAAAAGGAGAGACACAGTGACAATCCAGTATGAAAGCCCACTCTCCCAGAATACTAAAGTTTCCTTTCTCGCCATGAAAAAGTTTAAAAAATTTAGAGATGTGTCTGGAATTTCTGTACAGGTGAGGAGAGAAGCCTGACTTAAAAAGAAATGCACACAATTGTCCACCTTTTTGGACATATTAGACAAGGTTTTAAGCTGGATTCTCTCTGCAAAAGCTGCAGAAAAAGAAAAACCCAGGACTGGTCTTTATTTTTAGAAAAGTGGCGTAAAGGAACCAAAAGGAGAAGATTTTGTGTTATTAATCAAAGTTCTCAGCTAAATGAAAATTAAATTGTGAGAAAATAAAATAAAATTTATCTAATTAGGAATTCAAAATATGTTGTTTATTGGTCTAATTAAAAAAGAATTCTGTGATTTCCAACTGAAAAACTTTAATATAAAAAAGTTTAAAGATATGAATGATATATTAAGATAATTATAAAAAGTATTGTAATCTTTAAATCACATATGAATATATGTATTTGATGGTTTTTTCCATGTTAAAATTTCAAGGCTTTAACAGAGATGATTCTTAGAAAGCTCCATGGGCCCGGAGTAATACCAGAAATTTGTTCTCTCTTCTTAAAGGAAATATTTTTTAAATTTAAGTGATCTAATATACTTGAAATTGCATGGAAAACTTTATCAAATAAAAATTAATAACTATATTTTAAATGTTGTGAAGGTTTTGCCCTCTAAGAAGGACCCAATGTAGCACTCTAGGGAGAGGCATGAACACTTAGCCGCTGAGAGATTCTATCACTCAGTGTCCTAGATGTCATAGAGGTAACCATTGTGCAAGGCAGTGTAAATCAAAATTTCATAGAAATGGGCAGCCTTTAGATCAACCGCTGGGAAATGGGCAGAGGGCTGCCCCCAAGCCTCGTTATTCAGGATAAAAGTTAAATGGAAAGATCCCAAATCTGGTTTATGGAAAGGACTCGATCCATTATTAACCTTTGGGAAAGGGTATGCTTGTATATTTCCAGAAATTTTTTCCAAACCCGTGTGGATTCCTGCTAAAAATATTAAACTGCATCAGGGATCCAAGAGAGAAACTAGTTAGATTAATAAAGACTTTGCTCCTGGAGCCACACCATGCAGCTGCAGACAATCAACTATCTCAATCACAGAGAGCAACAACTCCAAGCAAGCCACTGAAGAAAAGGATCAGGAGGAGGACAAGTTGAACAACAAACAACCTGAAGACCACTGGGAGCATGGTAAAGAGGATGGTACAGACACCTAAGAACGTATTTCTTGTCATGCTAACAGTTACCAGCTGTATGGTAATATTACCTGGAGCACATGGGGAAGTATTTGGGACTTACTTTCCTTACCCTTCATGGGTAAAAACCCTTAGGTGTGCCGATTCCCCGGCCTCTTGTCTCTAAGAAGGGCAAAATTAAGTAACTAAATATTTCTTAAAATTCCAACATTAGAATTTAAAATGACAAAAAGCCCATAGTTGTCTATATTCTTAAGCTAGAGGCGGGGCAACATTTGTGGCTTGTGAATCAGACATAAACATTTACTAAATTTATTTTGCTTTTTAAATTAAGATACCTACTTTAATTAATAAATTAGCTTTTTAAATAAAAATCAAGGTTTTCAGCTAAATAAAGAGCCAATGTTTTTGTAAGTAATTTGATTAAGTATTTTAATAAAGTAACTAAGACCTTGTCTAAACAAAAAGAAATTGATAGCCAGTTTGAAATTGAATTGCCAAGGCCTAGAACAAAAGAATATCCTTACATAATATTATTCTACAATGTCATTAAATTTTTTTGACAAATTTCCCAAACAAACTTACAATCTAATTCTTTGAATATTTGGTAGCAATTAAAAAAAATAATATAAAAGGAATTAAGGGAGTGAGAAGGCACTTGAGCATTCTATATTGGCTTTTCTTGCTCTTTTTCCTAAGAGGGACCCTCCCACAGCTGTCACCTGCACTTTCTCTTCATGCTGAGGTTGAAGCCTCGTGTTGTCTGGTACCATGAATCTGTTTTTCACCCAGTGGTGTGAGCTGGGCCCTCCCTAGAGAAGGAACCTGGGTTCCCCAAGATATGTGATCAGTGCTGGGATCCTGCCAGCAGGCGAGGGGATTCCAAGGCAGGTACTGGGCGTGGAGGACACAAGGGCATCGGCTACCAAGGAAATAGAACTGAACCTCACATCAACCTGCTTGGCCCCAGAGGATGGCTGGTTAGCCAGTGACGGGTAAGATTCCTCAGAGGAAGAACAACCTAAGACAGGCACAGTCACAGAGGGACCATCAGGAGAAAACTTGGGGATCAACAGAGGTGAGGCACAGATCCTCACCCTCCCAACATTGCAGGGGCTTGAACCTTCGCCCCTTCTGAGGGAGGTCTCCTACCCCATGGCTAATTCACTTCCCACGCCCAGCTCTTATCAGGACCCAGGTGACAAGACAGAGACTTGGCCCAGCTCGGTTCGGGACACAGATGAAAGACAATGATTTAGTGCAGCTCAGATTGGGACCCAGCAACAGACAGACTTGGCTGACAGCTGTCCTATATTCTAAATCCAAATTAACACCAGGAATGCTCAGGGTCTACTCAAGAATGCAAATAATCCTTTCCACTAATATTTACAGGATAAAACTAAGATTGTTGTTAGAATATTAAATTTGACAATAAAATAATATTTAAATTTTCAAATTAATTTAATTGGCTAATTGAAATAAGTGAATATTCAAGAAAATTTAATTATACTGGAAAAAAAAGTTGTTCTTAAAGTATTAACTAAAATTTCTATTGGTAGTTCATTGCATGGTAAAATTACTTAGCATGCAATAAACATTCAGCAGTCATATTTGCATTATAAAAAATTTCCAAAAGCCTCATAATTAAATCAAAAAGAGGGTGTAGTACAGGATTATTATGTAAGGAAAAGTATCCTGTAAGCAAATTATATCTAGAAAAAAATTTTTTTTTACTTAACAGCAAGACACCCATGAAAAACAGGACTTAAACATTAGGAGGGAAACCATAAAAATATTAGAGGAATCCACAGGCAGCACAATCTCAGACATATGCTGAAAGAACTTATTCACTGATACTGCTCCAAAGGCAATGGAAGCTAAAGAAAAATAAACAAATGGGACTACCTCAAAATAAAAAAGCTTTTTTACAGCAAAAGAAACAATCAACTAAACAACAAGAAAAACCACTGTATAGGAGAACATATATGCAAATGTTATCACTGATAAATGTTTAATCTCCAACATCTACAGCCAACTTATACAACTCAATAAAAGGAAGATAAATGATCCAATAAAAAAATGGGCAACGGACCTAAATAGAACCTTTTCGAAATATGACAGAAGGAAGGCCAAAAGACACATGAAAACACGTTCAAAATCACTAATTATCCGAGAGATGCAAAATAAAGGACAATGTGATACCATCTTACACCTGTCAGAATGGCAATCATCAACAAATCAACAAAGGACAAGTGTTGGTGAGGATGCGGAGAAAAAGGAACCCTTGTGCACTGTTGGTGGGAATGCAGACTGGTACAGCCACTGTGGAGAACAGTATGGAGTTTTCTTAAAAAACTAAAAATGCATCTCCCATTTGATCCAGCAATCCCACTCTTAGGAATTTATCCTAAGAAATCACAAATACCAATCAGAAAGGATTGGTATGCACCCCTATGTTCATAGCAGCACAATTTACAATAGCTAAGATTTGGAAACAGCCTAGGTGCCCGTGAGCAGATGAGTGGATCAGAAAACTGTGGTACATCTACACAATGGAATTCTATGCTGCCATTAAAAAGAAGGAACTCTTACCATTTGCAGCAACCTGGATCGAACTGGAGAGCCGTGTGCTTAGTGAAATAAGCCAGTCAATGAAGAAGAAGCACCACATGCTCTCCCTCATTTGTGGATAATAAAAAACATTGTAAACTGATGAACAAAATGATAGATACAGAGACAATAAAGCATCAAACACACTGTGATAGTATAGCACGAAGTTTAAGGAGAGGTGGGGTAGATAAGAGATCAATCAAAAAACTTGTATCTACGCATATAAGCATAACCAATGAAAATAGACACTGGGGGGTTTGGGTATGCCTGGGAGGGAGGGGGGGCAATAGGGAGATATGTATACATGTAACTCAAAAAAAAAGGAAAAAAAATACATAGTATTAAAATAAGCTAAAGAAAAATCATTTGGGAAAAAATAAAAAGGATCCAAAGTCAAATTTATAGAACAGATTCCTTTACTAACTTTTGGTTGAGAATGTTTATATATATTTTCAGAAAAACAGTTCCAAGACCATGTGAATTCCTACAATAGAGAATGCTCCAGCTATGAAGATGAGAGGAGAAAGAGTCCAGAGATGGAAGATGCTGATGACACCTTGCCATCCTAACAGTCAGCAGCTGTGCATTGATGCAGATTGCCGAGGACTAAACCAGAGAGGTTCAGACCTGCATTGCCTCTATGTGTCCACCATCCAGAACTGAAATATCATTGCTAACATGTACACTCAAAAAACTGTTGGACATTCAAACTGGGACTCAAAGGACTGTTGGTCCAGAAGGAGAGATACTATAGACTTATTCATTTACCTCTTAGCATAGCCATTGTTGCTTGTCTTATTTTTTTGTTCTTAATATTTATTTCTAGTCTGCAGATGCAAGAATTTTTAGACGAAAGAAAATGGGGGAGATGTCAGAAACCAAACATTGTTCTTACTAAATGGATGTAAACAGGAGGCCAGAAGGCTGGTCAACCTTAATTGCTCTGAAAGGTCAGAGCTAATCACTCACTGTTTAGTTGAAACATTGTTGGTTAAAGCAACCTCTACCTGTTTGTTTCATGTTAATTTCTGTTTTGTTATTTCCTGCCTAAAGGCTAGGGGTGTGCCCCAAAGCCTTAATAAAAGTGAGAAAATGGCCAGAGCAAGTGGCATTCCTTTCCACAAGTAGGAAGGTTCCCTCCTGGCCCCCCAATATTGCCAAATTAATCTTTTTTTGTCTCTCATTTTGTTTGTGTGCAGCCTCCTTCAGAACCCAAACCCTGATCTGGGATCCTTGAACCACCTGGGATGTGAAAAGGGGCTCCCACACTACACCACTGGATCCCATGAGACACTTCCTATAAAAGGCCATCTAACAAAGACTGGGAGACATAGCAGTTTATATAATACATAGAAACAAATACAAAAATAAAACCAAAATTGGAAACAACCCAAAAATTAGA
This sequence comes from Lasiurus borealis, assembly GCA_004026805.1. NCBI lineage: Eukaryota > Metazoa > Chordata > Mammalia > Chiroptera > Vespertilionidae > Lasiurus > Lasiurus borealis. Next base: position 22,725 of record PVJN01013087.1, on the reverse strand, counting down.
AAAAAGAAGGAATCTCCAGGAAAATAACTAAAATGAGATGGAGCCAAGCAACCTATCAGAAATAGAATCCAAAGCAATGATTATAAGGATGCATAAGTAACTTAGTACAAATTACGTCACCATGAAAAAGGAAATAGAGGCAATTAACAAGAACCAGACAGAAATGAAGACTGATATATCTGACATGATGAACACATTGGGCGAGATTAAAAGTAGACTGGATGAAGCAGAGGGACAAATCAATAATTTGGAAGACAAAGTAGAAATAAATAGAGGAGCAAATAGAAAAAAAAAGAATTAGAAAGCAGGGAGATAATTAAGGGAGCTCTGGGACAATAAGAAATGTAACAACATCCACATTACAGTAATACTGAAAAGGGAAGAAGATGAGCAGGAAACAGAGAACCTGATTAAATAAATAATGACAGAAAATTTCCCTGACCTGGTGAAGGAAAATGTCACACAAATTCAGGAGGCCCAGGTCCCAATCAAGATGAACCCAGACATATCATAATTATAATGTCAAATCTTAAAGATAAAGAAATATTTTTTCTTATTTAATAAAACAACTGGAAGGTAGAATTGTAAATATTTAATTTGATTATTCTTCTTTTGCTAAAATATAAATTCTCTGTTACTCCAACATAAATTACACCTTTTCTACCTAGGAATATGTTGTTTAACGGAAAGAAATGATTTGTTTTTTAACTGCCTAAATCAAACCATATCGAGTTAGAGACCTCTTAACACCATTCTTCTCTAAGTCTACCTACTGCCTGTCCCTATGCAATCCTTATCCAATACAAATAGAAAAAGAATATGAACTTTATGTAAGAACTGTCATTCTGTTTTCCATGATTCTGTTTTAACTACTCTTTTGATAGATTTGAACTCTGGCTAGACTCTATCAAACCTGTTTTAGTTCACTGGTTAGACTAGAAAGCCCTTTTTTTTATGATGTGCCTATTGGAAGAAAAGAAAATATACTGATCTATCAGTTTTCAGAGTAGCCAGGCTTTTACAGGCTTGATATGAGAGCCATTCCTCTATTTTTTATTAACTACATAAAACCTTGAAATTCAACTTTAGGAATTTATTGATGTATTAATTAATCTTGTTTGTAGGAATGTGTAGCTGGGTTACTATAATATTTGGTTGAGATTATTAATATAGAATCTTATAGAAATTTGGACAACAGGAAAATGAAGAACTCCTTTTGTTCTGAAATATAAATTGTTTGAACAACTCCTCACTATTTAGGTTTCCTTATTTTAAAATACAAATACCCTTTGGATAGGTAGTATATAGTATTGCTCACATCGTATCATAAATGAGTTTGCTAGAAAGAGAAAGTACCAACTGATTGGGGAGAAAAGATGCAGAATATGGAGAATTGGAAAATAAAGGCAGATTTATGACAAAAGGAGTATTTCTGTAGCAGTGAGAGACTGCTGCATCACAGTATTGGGTCATGACATCTGCTTCTAAATGATTGACTTCGAAGAAAGATATGAAAGTTCTACCAAGAACAATACACATTAACACCCCTGACCATCTCCACTGCATTAGATTGAGGATTGCATCAAAGTAAGTACTTAGATAAACTTCTAAGTTCTTAGATAAACTTCCTGTGTTTAGATGTTTTTCCTTGTTCCCCACATTATCCTTTAAATTCCTCAATACGTGGCTAATAGTACTTGTTAAATATGTATTAATTGAATTTATTGTTAATCACTAATGCTTATGTTTATTTACTTAGCTTTTATAATTTCTATGAATTCTCCCTTCTATAAAAAAACTTTCTAAAGATTTATGAAAACACAAAGTCTACATTAGTGTAAGAATTCTCAATGTTATAAATTAATTTCTATAACTCAATTGAAGTTAGAGAATCAGAAAGACATGCACATTTTTACCACAGTCATTGTATTAAAAAAAAGGTATTCATTTGGGAAAGGTGACCAATTTCTCAATATAATTACTTTTTAAAATGTCCATGCATATATGCCCTAAACAGTTAAACAGTTTTTGAATATTTATTTCAAAACACTTGAATGTTAATTATATCCTGTGATTCCACCTGGTTGTAATTTTAAAATCTGAAACATTATTTAAAAATGCTGTATATTATATAATATTCATGTACTTGCTTCATTTTTTAAAACATATCTTAATATCTACAAAGAACTATCATATACTTTTTAAAAATGCTTATTTTTCTTTATGTAGTTACTTTGAATTTGAAAAAACTGCATATGCATTTATTCAGCAATTCAATAGCTTCAAGTTGAAACTTCATTGTATAACACATGTACGGTTGATAACCTTGCCAGCTAAGCTTTAATTATATTTTCTGCCTTTGTGATTTTAAATTTTGTCCTAAAACTTTCTTTTTTTAAATTAAATCTTTATTATTCAGATTATTACATTTCTTTCTCTTTTTCCTCTCCAAAGCTCCCCTCCAACCAGCTCCCACCCTTCCCTCTACCCTTACCTCCCAACCGTTGACCTCATCCATAGTTGTATGACGTTTGTCCAGTTTCTCCCTGTACATCCCTCACCCCTTTCCCCCTGAGAATTATCAGTCCACTCCCTTTCTGTGCTTCTGATTCTATTATATTCACCAGTTTTTACTGTTCATCAAATTTTAATTCAATTAATTTTTAGATTTACTTGTTGATAGATATGTATTTGTTATTCATAATTTTTTTGTCTTTTACCTTTTTATTCTTCCCCTTCTTAAAGAGTACCTTTCAGCATTTCATATAATACTGGTTTGGAGTTGATGAACTCATTTAGCTTTTTCTTATCTGTGAAGCTCTTTATCTGCCCTTCAATACTGAATGATAGCATTGCTGAATAGAGTATTTTTGGTTGTAGGTTCTTGCTATTCACCATGTTGAATATTTCTTGCCACTCCCATCTGGCCTGCATCTTTTCTGTTGAGAAATCAGCTGAGAGTCATATGGGGGCTCCCTTGTAGGTAATGAACTGTTTTACTCTTGCTGCTTTTTATATTCTCTCTTTGTCTTTTGCTCTTGGTATTTTAATTATGATGTGTCTTGGTGTATTCCTCTTTGGAATCCTTTTATATGGGGTTCTGTGTGCTTCCTGGACTTGTAAGTCTATTTCTTTTACCAGATGTGGGAAGTTTTCAGTTATTATTTCTTTAAATAGGTTTTCAGGATCTTGCTCTCTCTCTTCCTCTGGCACCTCCACAATTCCGATGTTGATACGTTTGAAGCTGTCCCAGAGGCTAATTACATTACCTTCACGTTTTTGGATTCTTTTCTCTTCTTGCTTTTCCAGTTGAGTGTTTTCTGATTCATTATATTTCAAATTTTTGACTTGATTCTTGCCTTGCTATAGTCTGCTGTTAGGTCTCTGTATAATATTTTTTTTTTATTTCAGTCAGTGTATGTTTAATTTCTAGTTGGTCCTTTTCCATGTCTAGTTGGTCCTTTTCCATGTCTAGTTGGATCTTTTCCATCTTTCGCTGGTTCTTTTGCATCTCCTCTTGGGTCTCACTAACTTTGTCCAACTTTTCTAAGATATTCTTGAAAAACCTGTTAAGCGTGGTTTTGAACGCTATATCCAGGTGTTTGTTTTCCTCCATTTCTTTTGTTTGTGATCCCTTCCCTTGTCTCGGCATTTTCACTATGCTGGGAAAACTTCTGTGTTGAATTCAGCCTTATGATACCAGACGTGCAAAACTGCAAAAGCCTCTCTGTTGAACTTGGGATGGGTGGAGTCTCAGGACTTAAGGGTCCCCCTTGCCTTCCAGTAGGCCCTACCCACCACGGCCCCTGAGTCTCACATGACTGGGTAATCGCTTGAGTGGTCCCTGTGAACCCGCACATGCGCTCTCTGGCAGTGCCTCTAGACTGCTGCCCCATCCAGCTCCCCTACGCTCCAGGATCATAAGAGTCTGTGTCCCCAGAGTTTCACCTGAAACTGGGGTTTAGTGGAGTTAGAAATAGCGCAGTTGGGAGGGTCTGTCTCCCGCCCACTTGTGAAAGCCAGTGGCACAATCAGCAGTTGGTCTTCTGCACGCAGTGCCTTGCATGTCACCAGACTTCTGATCTTTTGCAACTCCCATAAATTTCTCTGCATTTTTCCCTTTTCACAGTCCAAACTCCTCCCCATATGAATTTTGGCTGGATCTGGGATTTAGTGTCATAGGATAAGGGGTTCAATGCCATTGAGAGTCTCCGTCTCCCTCTCACCAGAGAAAGCCAGCCAGGTTCTCTGGCATCTGCTCTCTCTATGTGTGCGTCTCTGTACCTCAGCTTTTTGCAGCTTCTATGGGTCTCTGTGAGCCCCTCTCTTTCCTTCTAGTTGTAGAATTTCCACTCAGCCAGCTTTCCTGTGGTTCTGGATGATATCCGTTCTGTCTTTCAGTTGTAGTTTTAAAATTGTTGTGTGAGGCAGCAGTATAGGTGTTTACCTATGCTGCCATCTTGGATTCTCCCTAAAACTTTCTAAAATTCTCCAGGATACCTATTATTATTTTTCATGTTTCTTAATAGAAGCAGCCATTTAACAAAAAGTAATAAATTGTGTTTCTAGTAGCTGTTTACAAGGAATAATTAGGAATGCAACTGGGAAATTGTGTTTTTTGTATTTAAAATACATATGTTCATTATATTTTCATGATAATAGCTGTTTATTTCTAATTGAATATAACATGTTATTTCTTTAAACAGTATATGATATCAATTATTATATGCATATGTTTATATAATCAAATAAATATATAAGTTATATAAACCTGATTAACAGTGGCAGTATTTAGAAAGTCAAGTTTCAGATAGAGCGAAGTGTGGTGAGAAAACCAATTGAGATATTTTTCTTCAGAACCTTTTTATTATAAACTGCTATAACATGTACTAATTTTATAATAATCAAGTTATTGAATTAAATTTATTGTTATTTTATAACACTGGAAGGGCAGGAGAAATTTAAAGAGAAATACAATAAAATATTTTAGTATATTGTACTGAAACACAATTCTCATACACATAATTTTATTATTGTCATAAAAGTCAGGTTTTTATCCCAATATAACCAAAATTAAAGATATGATCATCAACCACTTAGGATTTGGGAAAAGGAAGTATTTCTATACTTTACACATTATCTTCCTAGTGAATAGATGGTATTGTGGTAAACATGAAAGTGCAAAAAATATGAAATCTGCAGAATATTTAATTTTGAGTTTCAAACTCTATATTAAATAATAATGATCTTTGTTTCTAAAATTCTGTCATATACCATTTTATTAGCCTTAAATAAGTTACTAAATTATATTGCATATTTTTTCATTATAATATTCATGACATACATGTATTTCCTTACTTGACACATTGAATGTTCTAAAATTTTATGCATTATAATTACTATAACATAATTCCTATAAATTATGTAAAATTGCTATAACATAATTCCTATAAGTTATGTAAAATTTCTATAATTTTTTTCTCCATAATCAACTCAAATATTATCCGTCCTTTGGAATATAAAATTTAGAATGGGCTTATAATACAATGTCATATTTCATTAACTGTACTTAAAATTTCAACTGCTTCCATTAGAAAAAAAACAGACATTTTATCCCCCATCTTTACTAGATTAAATTAATTTTTTACAATATTTATTTTGGCATATTAATAAAACTTACTTTAATTTTTAATATTTAATTTTTCACTTCTCACTTTCAAAGTCCTATTAGGCTTAGAGAGCATGTGAGCATTAAATTTCAGTTATATGTATTTTCTTTTCTTTTTGTAAACATAAAGTTTTGAATGATGACCATTTACAATATATTTTCCATGTCTTTTAAAAAAAATAAATTTGGCAATATAGTAAGATACAAAATTAACACCCAGAAATCTATGGCATTTTTATACACCAATAATGAACTTATAGAGAGAGAAAGTAAAAAAAAAAAAATCCCATTTACCATTTCAACAAAAAAATTATGATACTTAAGAATAAACCTAACCAAAAAGTTAAAAGATCTGTACTTAGAAATCTACAGATTTGGTTAAAAAAAGAAATAGAAGAAGATATAAACAACTGGAAGAATATACCGTGTTCATGGATTGGTAGATCAACATCATTAAAATGCCCATACTACTCAAGGTAACCTACGGATTAAATGCTATCTCTATTAAAATAACACCAGCATATTTGACAGATTTAGAACAAACACTCTAAAAATTTATATGGAACGAAACAACAGCAACAAAAACGAACAGCTGCAGAAGTTTTGAGAAAGAAAAAAAAAGTTTGAGGGATCACAATATCAGATATCAAATTGTACTACAGAGACCTCAGAAATCAACTCAAGCCCTTATGGTCAATTAATATTTGACAAAAGAGGCAAGAACATATAATAGATTTAAGACAGCCCCTTTAATAAATGTATACTTTTATGTTTATTACATTTAGAAATCAATTAAACATAAATAGGTAAAATAATTTAAAATAATGATATGTAGTATAAACTTTAGTGAAGAAAATTAGCTGCTAGAAAAAAATTAAGATTTATAAATTTATAAAGAACCACCATTTATGAAAAGTCATAATATAACCAGTAATGTTCCACTTATAGCACAATGCATCAAGAAAAGTGTAAAAATTCAGCTATAAAAATGTTATTGGATATATTCCATATACTTTAGGGTATAAAACAGAAATCAGTATACGGATGGTATATTTTTAAAATACCAGAACATGCAATTAGCAAAATCAGAATTTTTTTTTTTTTTATGTAGAGCATAATGTCACAGGAAGGTCATGGTGTCCTGTCACTTGTGAGGAATAAGCCCAAGTTTCTGTTGGATGTGTCATACACAGAGGAGCCATTCTTCAGGCACTCTGCTTTCTCCACATCCAACAAAGTCAGAATTCTTAAAGAAATAAATTGTGAAGCAAGATGAAAAAGTAGAATAAATCAATAGGACCATAAAGTATTTATCAGAAAATCCTAGAATTAAAATGTGAGCTCTAGCTAGTGGTTGGCAAACTGCGGCTCGTGAGCCATGGTTTGCCGCTCTGTTGACTGATGAGTTTGCCGACCACTGGATAGGGGCTTAATCACAAGGAACAACAACAGCCTGTAATTATTGAAATTGAGAATCTAGGTTAGTGGTCTGCAAATTCATTAGTCAACAGAGTGCCAAACCACGGCTTGCGAGCTGCAGTTTGCTGACCACTGCCCTAGCCAGTTTGGTTCCATCTGTTGAATGGTTCAGATTTGATTCTGGTCATGGGCACTACGTTGGTGGCAGGCTCTGACTCCTTGCACAGGGTTCATGCATGGAGGCAACCAACTGATGTTTCTCTGTATCCCTCTCTTCCTTCCACTCTCTCTAAAAATCAATGGAGAAAAATATCCTGAGGTAAGGATTAAAAACAAACAAATAAAGATATAGTATATACTACTATTGAAAATTGAGTTTAGCCCTTGCTTGTTGTGGAAGGTACTTGCTGTATAGAGCTATGTAAAGGGAAAATTCACTATTTCATTTGACTATCATTATTTGGTTTTATCTGTTTATAGTTGTAGAAATTCTAAACTAAGAGCAGATTTGGTTCCTTTTGGAAAGTAGTCCAATCTAGTGTATTTTTGGTGCCCTGTGTGTGTGCTTCTGAAAGAGGGCCTATATCCTTATTTTAAAAGGGGGTAGAGATACAAACAAATCAAATGTTTCTGAACTCTTGAGTTTAAGACCCTGTAATTCTTCTTTCAATATTATTTATTCTTTTCCTTATAGAATTTCTGTAATTTTCTACATACTTTTCTCCTCACTTAAATTTATTACACCTTTATTTTACAGATTAGGCATGGATTTTTCATCTAAATTATGACACTCTAAAAGGTATAGTTTATCAGATTTGTTTGGCTACCAAAAGCATTCATTGAATGAATAAAACAATGACCAGTAATTCATCATTCAATATCAATAACATTTATGAAAACCACACATTGTCATTTGGGTAGAGAGGGAGGCAGGATTTTTAGAATAAAGTACTGAAATACAGTAACCAAGTTATGAGCATTGGTTTTTAGTGCAGATTTTTAACACTACTTAACAGTGAATAATATTGGAGCCAAGAATCCAAGAGGAAAAGTTACCAGATAATACATTTATTAATATGTAAGGGAAACAGTGAAGCATCTAGAGTTGAGTTTGGCATGGTAGAAAAATAATAGCCAGAAACCATGGTGACTTTGAAGATATGAAGGAACATCATTAGCCATTAATAATGTTGTTTGTTTTTGTTTGTTTTAAATTCTTTATTGTTTAAAGTATTACATATGTCTCCATCTTCCACCATTGACCTCTCCCCCACCATTCCCACCATCATATATCTCACCCAGTACTCTTTGTCCATGGGTTATATGTATATGCATGCATACATATACTTGATTGATCTCTTAGCCGCCCCCATCTCCCCACCTCTACTGCCTTCCCTTTGAGGTGGGATGGTCTGCTCCATGCTTCTATTTTTTCTGAATCTATTTTTGTTCACCAGTTTATGTTGTTCAATGTATTCACAAATGAGTGAGATCAGGTGATATTTATCTTTCTCTGACTGGCTTATTTTGCTTAGCATAATGCTTTCCAGGTCCACCCTTGCTGTTGCAAGTGGTAAGAGTGCCTTATTTTTTAACAGCAGTGTAGTATTCCATTGTGTAGATGTATCACTGTTTTCTATTCCACTCATCTGCTGATGAGCACTTAGGCTGTTTAAAGGCACACATATCCTTCTTCAGATATAGTCCTAGAAGTGGGATCACTGGGTCAAATGGGAGTTCCATTTTTAATTTTTTGAGGAAACTCCATAATGTTTCCGACAGTGGCTGCACCAGTCTGTATTCCACCAGCAATGCAAGAGGGTTCTTTTTTCTCTTCAACCTCTCCGGCACTTGTCCTTTGTTGATTTGTTGATGATAGCCATTCTGACAGATGTTGAGATGATACCTCATGATTGTTTTGATCTCATCTCTTGGATGATTAGTGACTTTGAGTATGTTTTCATATGTCTCTTGGCTTTCTGTATGTCCTTTTGAAAACAGTGTCTATTTAGGTCCTTTGCCCATTTTGATTATATTATCTTCCTTTTGTTAAGTTGTGTGAATTCCCTATAAATTTGGAGATTAAACCCTTATTGGATATAACATTGGCAAATATGTTCTCCTGTGCAGTGGGCTTTCTTGTTGTTTTGTCGATGGTTTCTTTTGCTGTTTAGAAGCTTTTTATTTTAACATAGTCCCATTTGTTTATTTTCTCCTTAGTTTCCATTGTCCTAGGAGTGATACCAGTAAAGATATTGTTATGATATATATCTAATATTTTGTTTTCTATGCATTCTTCTAAGATTTTTATAGGTTCCTATCTTAAGTTTAAGGGTTTTTTTTAAAAAAGTTTTGTTCCATATTACTTATTACTTTAATAAAATGTTTACCTATCTATCCATCCATCCATCCATCCATCCATCCATTCATCCATCCACCAACCCATTCTATGGGATTCAGAAGTAAGATGTAATTAGAAAAAAAAAGCCAAACACCTCATCATAGCTCAGAAGACTTGACAATATGGTCCATCCCACCACTCTAATTTCTTCTCCTAATGAATTTTCTTCCCTCATTTTATTCCAGCTATACTGAACAAGAGTATCTTTCTATTATTTATTCAAATAAAGCCATTTTTATTTCACTAGCATGAGTATTCCCTTTGCCTGAAGCACTCTTTCTCAGATCCTCACATGACTGGACTCATCTCATTAATCTCTTCTCAGTTCAAATGTCATCTCTGTGAAAAAAGCCTGACCTAAACACTATTTAAAATACATTTTACTGATTTTTTACAGAGAGGAAGGGAGAGGGATAGAGAGTTAGAAATATCAATCAGCTGCCTCCTGCACATCCCCTACTGGGGATGTGCCCGCAATCAAAGTACATGCCCTTGACCGGAATCAAACCCACGACCTTTCAGTCCGCAGGCTGACACTCTATCCACAGAGACAAACCAGTTTCAGTCCTAAACACTACTTAATGCAATTCTCCCTTCCCTCTTTCCATATCAAATTACCCTATCTGGTATCTTTCATAGTACATAGTACTCAACAGTATCTGAAACTGTCTTATTTATGCATTTATTTATGTATTTATGATTCCAAAAAGACAGGGAGATTGTTTTGGTTGCTTCCA
>PVJN01013087.1:0-10000 GCA_004026805.1 Lasiurus borealis | reverse complement strand
TGGCGCCCCAGTACCCATGCAAAGATGTGGTGAGCATGGCCACCCAGAAGCACCACACAGAAGTGAGGCAGGCAGTGTGCTCTCTTCCAGCCAACCTCACAGACCAGATCCTGTGCAAAACCGCAGAGAGCCTGACCAGCCCCTATGGTCTTAGTGATGGTGGCCCAGCTCACCAGCAAGAGGCCATGGTGCATATGAGGTAGGCTCCTTGTGAGCACTCAGTACCTGAGTCTGGGGGCTTCCCTGGCATATGAGCCCTGTTTTCCTGGAGGAGGAGAGCATGGTAAGTGACAACAATTTTAGCAGACACCCCACATTCTCAATGCACCTCCATCCATGTCACCTTCACCCCCAGGTAGGTGATGAGAGGTCGCAGCCCCAGGTAAGGGTGCCAGGTCACCAACATCCACCATGTTCAGTGCCACTCCCTTTTGGTCAGTACATATCTTAGCAAATGGTCAAACTCTGTCCTCCTGGCTGAACTCTCGGAACGGCCACCTAAAGAGACAATTTGTATATTATATAGGATTCTATTCTATTCTATTCTATTCTATTCTATTCTATTCTATTCTACTCTATTCCATTGGTGTATTAGTAGATGTAGCACATAATAGATGCTCAAGAACTAACTGGAAATAAATAACTGTGGTAAATAAATAACTATATTTGCTTCTTTATATGCATGTATCTTCAGAATATACATTATTCATTTGAACTTTGTAGAATTTTGTTCTATGGAATTTTCTATGCAGCTTATAATCTCCTTATTATGATGCATATGCAGGAAATCAATGAGCTGATGCCTTGAATGTAAAAAGTAATGTTTTCCTACACACAAATTAAAGATCTTAAAGTCCCAGAATAATAAAATACATTGAGATAGAATTTTTTTTTTTAGCTGACAGTATTACAGAAGTTGAGTGATGTATGGCTTAAGAAATATGCTGGAGCCCTCCTGGCTTGGATCAGTGGTTATATTTTGACCTATGAACTAGGAGGTTGCAGTTTGATTCCTGGGCAGGGCAAATGTCCGGTTGTGGGATAGATTCCCAGTGTGGTGCTTGCAGGAGGCAGCCTATCAGTGATATTCTCTCATCATTGATTTATCATTGATGTAAATTAGAACATATCTGGGTTTAACTCTCATTCAGTTAGATAAGCTTTCTAATTTTTTTTATAAATGACTAGAGTTCCAGTGCATGAATTTCGTGCACTGGTAGGGTACCTAGTGGCATGCAGCAGGTACTTCCTCCCTTCCTCCAATTGCCTACCACTGGTCAGGGCTTCTCTTCCTTCCCCAAGCCTGCCCTACCCCCTGGCTGAACTCCCAGATGAGGGGACAATTTGCATACTACAGGTTTATTATATAGGATGACCTCCTAGTTCAATGATATCTGCCCTTTCCAAATGTAAGAAACAGCTCTCTATATAAAGAAAGTTGCAAGATAAAGAAGGTACATTATTTTACCCTAAAAGACCCCCTACAATATGTTCTTTGTGGAGTATAGTTACCTGCAATTTTCAACAATCTTAAGGCAGAATCTGGGCTTTTACATACATTATGTCACTTGGGGTCTTTCCCTATGTCCAGTAAAATCAAGTCATAAAATATTCATCTGTCTATCTATCTATCTATCTATCTATCTATCATCTATCAATCATCTATCTACACACACACACACACACACACACACAAATATAGCTCCTACCATCAACCTCCAAAATACACATACTCTGGCATGTATGCACACACAAAAAAAGAGAAATATAAGGATATAAGCATTATGTGGTTATTTTCACAGATCAGAAACTATTGATTGAAGAATTTAATATTAATTAGCTTCTCCTAATAGTTGAATACTGGTATATTTGTGTGTCCATACCCACAATATTTTCCCAATATTAAAGACCTTTTATTAAATATGTGAGGAACTGTACCAGAAGATTTTCATATATTAACTCAATTCCTTTAATGCCCATAAGAGCACTGTTAGAGAAAGAGTATCATCATCATTTGACAAAGAAGTTGTTATCTCTGTCATTCCAAAATAATGCTCTACCCACAATGGGATGTGTTCTTTATTGAAGAATAATCAGCATTAATTCATGAGTAATCTGATCATGGGATAAAAGTTCATTAGTATATTATCTATATTCCTAATTCATTAGGGGACACATATTACTGTCTTATTTTATGTTAGATGTGGTATCTGACCAAGGAAATGTTACAAATATCACTTCAGAATTTTAAAAAAATAGTACTGTTTAATTATTAACAATCAAGTTCCATTATCCCATGCCATGTTGACCAAATGCATTACCCATTCCTAATAATGCACGCGCAGAGTGGTAAAGTCTGTACCAAACTAGGTATTGTATTATGCCATGGAGACTTTTATAGGGAATTATCAAGGCCTGAGAAAGATTGTGAGTGAGCAATAAATCTTGGTTACAGTAAGTCTCTCTGAATTTGGAGTCATTTGTGAAGCATATATCCTAGCTATCCTGAACAATCAAACTTGAATAGGATTTAAAATGTCGCTACCTTAGTCAGTTTAGGCCGCTATAACAAATATCACCAACTGGGTGGCTTATAAACAACATATTATTGCTCACAGATTTCAGAAATCCAAGACCAAGGCACCAGCATGGTCACCTTCTAGTGTCTGCCTTCTTTCTAGTTCACAGATATTGCCTTCTTACTGTGTCACATGGTGGACAGGGTGAGGGAACCAACTGGAATTTCTTTTATAGAGCACTAATCCCATGGGAGACGGCTTCTCCTCATGACCTAAGTACCTCCCAAAGTTTCCATCTCCTAAGATTTATCATCAAGGATGAGGAATCCAATTACTTTTTAAGGGCAAAAGAGTCAAATCGTAGCACTTGCATACCAGTGATATGTCCATTTTATAAATAGGTAAGCTGAGATTCAGCTAAATTAAGCAAATTACCAAAAGTCAAACAGCTATTAATAGGCAGAATAGAGGTATCAACAAAGGAAGTCTAATCCAGGATTTCAGGTTTCAACCAGCATAGTTCAGGAAATAGATTGACCATTGCTGATCTAGATTTAATACTACAGCACAAATTATATAGTCAGTGGTTAGAGTAAAAATAGAAGAAATATCTGTAATAGTCTTATAATTGTCTTTAGGTATTGACAGTTCATTGCCCACTACTTAGTCTCATTCTACGAGGCACTGATGACTATCTCATGAAAGAAGGGAGAGATTTGTAGATTTGTGTTTTGTTTTTTTTTAAATTCAGTTATCATGTGAGTATATAAAGGAATGACAGGAACCTTTTTTTAAAATATACTTTATTGATTTTTTACAGAGAGGAAGGGAGAGAGATAGAAAGTCAGAAACATCGATGAGAGAGAGACATCTATCAGCTGCCTCCTGCATGCCCCACAGTGGTGATGTGCCCGCAAGCAAGGTACATGCCCCCAACTGGAACTGAACCTGGGACCTTTCAGTCCGCAAGCTGACGCTCTACCCACTGAGCCAAACCGATCTCGGCATAACAGGAACTTTTAAGTCTGAGGCCATACAGGAACTTTTAAGTCTGAGGCCATACAGGAACTTTTAAGTCTGAAGGCCATACATAAATGGATTTCTCTAATCTTCTATAATTGTTATTCTATATACCATTAATTGAGATTTGGGAGAAGATCCTTAATAAATCTGTCAGGATTTATTAACTGTATATGGTGCACACACACTTAAATATCACATCATATGTGCCACATGTTATCTAAACCACATTCTTGCCAAGCCTGATTCTTTTATCATAAGGAGGAAGAGTATTTGGATGATATTCCATATCACGATTCTTAAGTGATTGACCCACCCCTCAAAGTAGTTACCCTGAATTTCAATTCTTTATTAATGTAAAATGTGAACTATACCATCCAGTAGTTATACTTTAAAATATAAACTCTAGTGTATTTATTAAAACTAATGTATTGAAATATTGAACAATATAAAATGTAAAAAACTTATTAAATACAATGTATAATACTTTGCTATTCTTAATGATTATTGTACTAGAGTATGTTTGAGAATAATAGTACATTATCTTCAGTGTTCATACTTTAAAGAAAAAATAATTAGAAACTTATATTGATATTTTGCAACTATATATGAATATTGGTTTAAAGGCATATAGTAAACACATAAGTATTTATGGTAATTAAATAAATCCATATCCATACACTTATAGGAGTATTATATAAGAGCTGATAAGATCTCATTCTTTATTTCTTAACAAATATCTATATCTTTAATATTAGAAGGCAAATTCATATAGGATTATCTTCTTAGAAGAATTAAACAAGATGGGAATACAAAAACAATCGCTAGGCAAAATAAAATAAAATAAAATCACAAGTAGTAATTTGCAACATTCATTATGATTAATAGTTCTACCATATCCTCAGATGTAGTCCTAGAAAAGTATTATAAATATTTAGATTACTTGAAGATTATTTTATCTTTTTTTCATTTTAATAACCGAGCCTAAGCATTTTCTTGAATTGTCTAATTCTATTATATGTTATTCATGAAAATATAGATTTACACTACATATTTTATGTTATTTACATTGTCTTGTTATAACATAACCTTTTCTCATAGAGAAAAAAAATTATGAACACTGAATTATGTGAATCATAGTTAGAATGATGGTTATCCTTAAAATTTTATTTTCTATTGCTTTAATATTGGTTTATCAGCAATATTTAGAATAAGTTAAATAGTGGAAATGTGAGCATTAAATAAAGCTACATTGTTTGAAGAGGCTATAGTTTTCACAATAAAAATAAAATAAGTTTTGTTTACCATATACTATTTTTCATTACGACACTTTAAAAGGAGATTCATTTAAAACAAAGTATCCTACCTAAATTCCAGTTAGAATAAGTAGCAGGTACTTATCACACATATTTAGGTTTGAACAAAAGGGCAATTTAAGATCCTAATACAAGTGGGTTGGGTTAGTAAAACAGTAAAATGTTGTACAGGTGTCAAGGTTCTATACCAGTGTAGCTACTCAAAATATATGAAAAAAAACAAAACATGTAATTATTTCATTCCACTCTGAGATAAATTTCTATAAGAGGAAGAGTACTATTTGGAAATTCTAAATGAATAATTTTTCCCCTTGGTATCTTCCTTCGCAGAGGAAATGTTAATATGCAAAAATTTATTATAAACTCTATTTCATGTTATCAATTACATATACACTAGACTTTCACACTGAGGTGTTAAAACAAATCTGAACAAAATATCAAAATATACCTTCACATATAATTTTATGAAGAAGCTGAAAATCAATTCAATTCCCAAATAAAATTTCATAAGTTGGCTTATTTTCGCCCTCTATCCACATGGTATAAAACTAAGGTTTATACTTAACATTTGGAACATTTAGCTTCCTACTTGGTATATGGAAATATTAGGATTTCATTTAATTCTCCAATTTTAAATGTTTAAAATTAATATTCATGGCCTTGTATTCTCTCTCTTAGAGATAATACATTTATCCAAACTTTAGACCTCACACATGATATCATCCAATACCTCGATGAGACCATTATTACTAATGTACTAAGAATGTAGAGGTATAGAAGATAGAAACATAGTCACCAATATTAGGTCAGTAATATACAAGTACTAGTGGAACACTGTATATCCTCTTGATCTTCTATAATAACTAGAGGCCCAATGCACAAAATTCATGCACTTGGGGGAGCCCAGCCTACACCCTCTTGTATTCTGGGACCTCTCAGGGTATGTCTAACTGACAGCTTAGACCCGCTCTCTGCTTAGGCCCAGGGGGAGCTGGCCTAAGCCAACAGTTGGACATCCTTAGTGCTGCAGTAGAGACAGGAGAGGCTCCCACCACCACTGCTGAACTTGCCAGCCTTGCCAGCCATGAGCCCGGCTTCTGGCTAAGCAGCACTACCCCTCTGAGAGTGTACTGACCACTAGGGGGCAGCTCCTGCATTGAGTACCTGCCCCCTAGTGGTCAGTTAGTATCATAGCGACCAGTCATTCCACCATTTGGTCGAATGCATATTAGCCCTGTATTATATAGGATACTAGAGAAAAAAATTAATCTTCCTTTCACAGATGCAAGGAGGATATTGATGTAAATACTTATTTCAGATTTCTTCTGTGATTAGATAACTAGCTCTACTCAATGGGGCTGTTGTAATATTTTAATTTGGTTTGACTCTTTTTCCTACTTATTCCAGGACAAATATTCCAGTCCTTACCCAGTCACCAGTCTTATCAAAATATGCATTTTCATTGCAACCTATCATTCTTTCAACATTTAACAATAAATATGAAAAACTTACATATGGTAGATACTACTTTAGGTGTCAGGGATACAAATAAGAACATGGTTCCTATTTATGAGAAGTTTCAATTCTATTGGGTTGTTGTGTGAATAAATAAATGTCAGATTATATGTATTTTGTTGAAAATGAAATGTAGCCTAGGCATATGAGATTTTATTTTAAATGAACTGGCCAGGTGAAAAAGTAGCAAGAAAGCTGTGGTCACAATAAAAATATGGCCAAACAAAGATTAAGTTAAAGAGCATTTCAGGCAAAAGGTATAGTCTTTAAAATACTATGAACAAGCTATCTATTCCCTTTACCTAGAATATCCTTTATAGCATTAAATGTGTGTGTTTATGGAATTAGGAAAATAATTTTAAAATATTAGTGAATCTGGGTATAATAGTATAGTAGCTAGGAGAAAGCATATGCAGACCTTAGAAAGGGAATAATTATTTTCTTAGATTATTATTTATTATTATTCTTATATTATTCTTATTGTACAGAAGTGTGATATATATATATATATATATATATATATATATATATATATATATATATGTGTGTGTGTGTCAGACTGTTGTGTTGAGAATAGACCATAAAGAGGTGGGCAAAAGTGAAATTAGGAAATCAATTAGTAAACTGTTGCTTTGTATTGTATGAGAGATAAATATAGTTGGACTACACTGTCAATGGTAGATAAGATTAAAATAAAAAGAGAGTTTAGTTAGAAACACAAAGGAAGTAAAAATAGTACCCATATTTTTGGTTGAAAAGGATTATAGACTGAGGAGGATCTAAGATGGCGGCATAGGTAAACACCTACACAGCTTCCTTGCACAACAATTTCAAAACTACAAGTAAAAGATAGAACAGATATCATTCAGAACCACAGGAAAGCTGGCTGAGTGGAAATTCTATAACTAGAAGGAAAGAGAGGGGCTCACAGAAACCCAGAGAAGCTGCAAAAAGTTGAGGTACAGAGACACATGTGTGGAGAGAGTGGGTGCCAGAGAACAGGGCTGGCTTTCTCTGGTGGGAGGGAGACGGAGAGTCTCAACGGCATTAAACCCCTTATCCTACGACACTAAACCCCAGATCCAGCCAAAACTCATACAGGGGGGAGTTTGGAGAAGTGAAACAGGA
This sequence comes from Lasiurus borealis, assembly GCA_004026805.1. NCBI lineage: Eukaryota > Metazoa > Chordata > Mammalia > Chiroptera > Vespertilionidae > Lasiurus > Lasiurus borealis. Next base: position 2,502 of record PVJN01013087.1, on the reverse strand, counting down.
ATTTAGGGGAGTTGCAAAACATCAGAAATCTGGTGACATGCAAGGCACTGCACGCAGAAGACCAACTGCTGATTGTGCCACTGGCTTTCATGAGTGGGCAGGAGACAGACCCTCCCAACTAAGCCATTTTAAACTCCACTAAACCCCAGTTTCAGGTAAAACTCTGGGGACTCAGACTCATATGGTCTTGGAGAGCAGGGGAGCTTGAGGGGTAGCAGACTAGAGGCACTGCCAGAGAGTGCACTCACAGGCACACAGGGACCACTCCAGTGATTACCCAGTCATGTGAGACTCAGGGGCCATGGAGGGCAGGGCCTACTGGAAGGCAAGGCAGTCCCTTAAGCCCTGAGACTCCACCCATCCTAAGTTCAACAGAGAGGCTTCTGCAGTTTTGCAAGTCTGGTATCATAAGGCTGAATCCAACACAGAAGTTCTCCCAGCATAGCGAAAATGCCGAGACAAGGGAAATGATCACAAACAAAAGAAATGGAGGAAAACAAACACCTGGATATAGCGTTCAAAACCACGCTTAACAGGTTTTTCAAGAATATCCTAGAAAAGTTGGACAAAGTTAGTGAGACCCAAGAGGAGATAGAAACGAACCATCGAGAGATGGAAAAGATCCAACTAGACATGGAAAAGGACCAACTAGAAATTAAACATACACTGACTGAAATAAAAAATATTATACAGAGACCTAACAGCAGACTAGAGGAAGGCAAGAATCAAGCCAAACATTTGAAATATAATGAATCAGAAAACACTCAACTGGAAAAGCAAGTAGAGAAAAGAATCCAAAAATATGAAGGTAATGTAATTAGCCTCTGGGACAACTTCAAGCGTACCAACATCAGAATTGTGGAGGTGCCAGAGGAAGAGAGAGAGCAAGATCCTGAAAACCTATTTAAAGAAATAATAACTGAAAACTTCCCACATCTGGTAAAAGAAATAGACTTACAAGTCCAGGAAGCACACAGAACCCCACATAAAAGGAATCCAAAGAGGAATACACCAAGACACATCATAATTAAAATACCAAGAGCAAAAGACAGAGAGAGAATATAAAAAGCAGCAAGAGTAAAACAGTTCATTACCTACAAGGGAGCAGCACCCATATGACTCTCAGCTGATTTCTCAACAGAGAAGGTGCAGGCCAGATGGGAGTGGCAAGAAATATTCAACATGATGAATAGCAAGAACCTACAACCAAGAATACTCTATCCAACAAAGCTATAATAGAATCAGGAACATAGAAAGGGAGTTGACTGATATTTCTCAGGGGGAAAAGGGTGAGGGGTGTACAGGGAGAGACTGGACAAAAATCGTACACCTATGGATGAGGTCAACGGTTGGGAAATAAAGGTAGAGGGAGGGGTGGTAGCCAGGTGGAGAGGAGCTTTGGAGGGGAAAAAAGAGAAACAAATGTAATAATATGAATAATAAAGATTTAATTTTTAAAAAAGATTATAGACAGAGAGACATACACTGAAGAATATTCTAAAAAATACCAAGAGTTCTTTTAGAAAACGCCAAATCTGAGATTTCATATAAATGTTAGACAAAAAATATTTGACCTAGTCTATACTTGGTTATATGAATCTGGAATTCAAGAGAGAAAGGAGAACCAATCAATCTCTTAATTTCTCTCTCAATATTTTTCTCTTTTCTATTTCTCTCTTTAGAGTTACATCACTGTCAATTTTTACTGTTATCTTTGAAGTAAATTAATCTATTCAATGATTCTATTCTGTTCTTCATCAATGCAGTCTAAATCACAATAGGTTTGTAATTGGTTTTGATATCTGACAATGTAACTCTTTCAGTTATTTCTTTTTTCTTTTCTTTTGGGGAAACTTTTATTTTATTGTGTTCAACAGCAAGAATGGACCTGGAGAGCATTATGCGAAGTGAAATAAGTCAGTAAGAGAAAGAGAAATAACACATGATATCACTCATTTGTGGAATAGAACGAACAACATAAATTGGTGAACAAAAACAGATCCAGAGACAGAGAAGCATTGATAAGACCATCAAAGCTCATATGGAAGGCAGAAGTTTGGGGGAAGGGAGAGAGATCAACCAAAGGACTTGTATGTATACACATAAGCATAACCAATGGACACAGACAGTAGGGTGGTGAGGGCATGACCAGGGTGGGCTAGGGAGGCAATGAAAGTATAAGGACACATATGTAATACCTTAATAAAGAAAAAAAATAGAGTAACATTGGTTAACTATTATTTTTTGCCTTTTTCAAAACAACCTTTACTATTTTTCTGCTTTATATTTTCATACCAATTTTAGGATTAGCTTATTTATTTCTATAAACTTACTGTACAGGTTTTGCATTTTTGTTATAGTAATTTCTGTGTACTTGATATGTTTGATGTCATTTGAAATGACCAAATTTTATTAATATATACCTTAAAAGAAATTACATGTATTAATTAGGTCCTAAGCCTATTAATAAAATATGCTTACTAAAAGCTTGTTTAAAACAAA
>PVJN01013086.1:0-49625 GCA_004026805.1 Lasiurus borealis | reverse complement strand
ACATGCAACCATAAGAAATTAAAGAGAGAGAGAGAGAGAGAGAGAGAGAGAGAGAGAGAGAGAGAGAGATGGCTTACACCTTTTCACTCAGTTGCCTCTGATGGGACCTCGCATAACTGCCATTCATTCTGTCACGCCCAGAAAGTTGACATAGAAACAATCCACAGACTTTATCCACATGTCAACAGTGTTTACCTGCATGTGGGTGGGTGTGTGGGTAGGTGGGTGGGTGGGCATTTTGTTCCATTCCATTTTATCACCTAATCACATGTGCTAATTCATGTGAACACAAACAAGGAACAGATACAGAACAGTTTGTGTGAGAGAATCCTTCACCCTACCTTTTTTATAGATACAGTTGCCACTCTCTCTCCCTCCCTATGTTCCTTTAAAATAACACTTTAAACTACTAGAATTAAGAAACTATATTACCAATCCAGATGCTGATGTAATTGGAGAAAACATACTAGAAATAATGCCTTTACTTGTTCCTTACCACACAATTAAATTTAGAATGGCAGTGAGTACCTCTGGGAAATAATGTCAATATGTAGTCCTGGATTATTAGGAGATTTTACTAAGATTAAAGATTTAGGCAGCCTGTATTGATTTGAAGAAAATCAGAAAATTTTATATAGATTAATCTGTCTTTTCTTCTCTCAATATTTTCTCCCCTTTCCTTGCCTCGTTTTTTCCATCCTTTTTAATTTTTTTTACTATGGAAATTTTCAAAGGCAGAAGGATAGATCATTATAGTGAGCTGACACACACATTACCAGGTTTAATTTTTATCCATATATGAACACTCTTTTTCATATATACCAAACGCTACTTTTCTCACCCCACTTTAATCATTCTGAAGCAAATTATCATACTATATCATGTCATCTGTATAAATATTTAGTTAGAGACTGTTTGGGCTATAATAAAATGATTATCTTTTAAACATAGCTGTAATACCTTTACCACACCAATTCTTTAATAGGATATCACCAAATGCAATTGTGCAGTCAGTTTTCTGATGGCCATGATTTTTTTTATATTTATGGAATTGGAATGCTGCAATGCAAGTTCATGATTGCATTGACTGAAAAACCTCTTAAATCTCTTTTAATCCATAGGTTCTCCAGATTTTTAGTTCTCGTAATTTTTTTGTTGAAGAAAGCAGAACTTTTGCCCTGTAAAGTTTCTCACAGTTTGAATTCTGCTGGTTGAGATGATTCCTGGGTATTTGGTATAAATTGGTAATTAGAGCAATAAGCAGGTGGCTCAGTTGGTTGGAGCATCACTAGATGCTCCAATGCACTAGAAAGTAGTGGGTTTGATTCCTGGTCAGAGCACATAACCTAGGTTGGAGGTTCAATCCCTGGTTGGAGTGTGTACAGGAGGAAACCAATGGCTATTTATCTCACACATTGATGTTTCTTACTCCCTCTACTTCTTCTCCCTTCCCTCCCTCTCTAAAAAGCAACAGTAAAATATATCCTCTAGTGTGGTTAAAAAAATAAAAAGAAATAGGATATATCTATTCTCGTCTACTTCTGAGTTGACTGGATTCATACATATCTCTGCAGCACCTACTAATATAATAACAATTTTTTAAATGTTTTAAAGATGTAACAATAGCTTCTCTACATTATAAGACCTAATTTCTTAGACTTCTCCACAAGTTATTTTGGAATATTATAAATATTAAAGGAACGGATATTTTTGTTAACATACTTTCATTAAGTACTGTACAACTGAATATAAAATACAGCAAGTCACTTGTCAAGTAAGGATCTCCTAAAATGATCATCTAGCCTGGCCAGTGTGGCTCAATGGTTGAGCATCAACCTATGAACCAGATCACAGTTGGGTTCCCTGTCAGGGCACTGCCTGGGTTGCAGGCCTGATCCCCAGTAGGGGGTGTGCAAGAGGCAGCTGATTAATGATTCTCTCTCATCATCGATGTTTCTCTCTCTCTCTCTCTCTCTCTCCTTCTTCCTCTTTCTGAAATCAATAAAAACATATTTTTTAAAAGGTCATCTAAACCCCTCCTTGGTTAATCTACACATCAACCTGCCCAAACAGCCCATAACTAGTCAGGAATTTTACAAGATGTGCAGCCCATTGACTTAAATTGGATATTGTCTTGAACAGAATTCTTTAAAAATCAAAAGTGATTTAGTATAACCAGAACTGACAATGTACAAACTCCAACAAAATCTTTATAAAGGGTAACTTTAAGACAATGATTTTTACAATATGATTTGTAAAATAAATCATCTGATATCCAAATTGTCAAATAGTTTTCTTTAAAGTGATACAAAGAATGATAGACTAAAATCATTAACTTGCACACTCCAGGGCATTAAAGTAAATCTTGATAATTCACCAAATAAATAAACATTCATCCTCCTGCGAAAACAAAGTATGGCAGCTAAAAATAAAATAGCTCTTTTGGCTTACATGAGAAGCTACCTAATTTTGTTTGTTTTTCTGATCTCAAGAAGTGATTTTGATTGTTTCTATAGATTGTGTTAAATGTCATATTGAGGCAACATAAATCCAAAGAATTCACTTAGAACACTTTGCTATAACTTCTCTAAATCAGTCCTTTATTAATTGTTGTTGTTCTTTCTAATGAAAAAGAAAGTACACTCCCTTTAAAGTATGGTCTTAGAATTCAGATATGAGACTACACCATTATCTTTGGCCAGATAAAGCCCTGACCTATCTGGACAGAATACAAAAATGTGTGTGTGTGTGTGTGTGTGTGTGTGTGTGTGTGTGTGTGTGTTGCTGTATGTGTGTTTATACCACACTAATATGATACTTACATAGCATCAAGTAACACATAAACACAATCAATTGCCCTTCAAAACAAATATAAGCAAGAAAAGATATGAAATTGCAGTAGTAATGTATTTTGTTCCTGAAATGGAGTGAAAATAATTTCACAAGGCCTGACAGTATTTACTTATTTAACCACTTGCATTTCAATTCACTTTGGATTACCTTATCCTACTACAAACATAAGTACATAAAATTAGTTTGTTCCTTCTAGTCTAATTCTAATAGCTATCCATGGCCATCCTAGGAAATCTGTGTATAATAGCATACTTCAATAATCCTCTTTAGAAATAAACTTTTTAATTTGAAACTTTCTTCAAAAAACTGAATATAAGAGAGTAGAAAAGTTTGAAAATATAAACACCAGCATTAAATCTGTTTCCTACACAATAAGGGATCAGAGACAGAAAATGGCAAGGGCAGTTTGATCAGGGCATTCTGGGGTCTTGAGTACCCAGAACATGGCCTAGAAAAGAGAGATACTGTGGCTCTGAGTGGGTAGCCATCAATCCTGGGACCCCATATACTCCTCATCCCATAGACAGGTGCTCAAAAACATGAGGCTCAAGGCAGGCACTGGGATGTACCCACAAAGAGTAGCTGAAGATCACAATAATTATAAGGATCCCCATACTTCTTCAACCAGAAGCCTTCATAAAGTTCTGCCAATCAATCTATCTCAGTCAGGAACACACCGGTGACTCCATCGTTAACACTGTGAAATGACCAATAGCTAAAGTCAGTCGTCTGGGTGCTCTTCTCTGGAGCCTGGAGTTCGCCCTTATTTCCAGCACAGGCTGGAGTATCACTGTACTTCCCGACCCCCCACACCTACAAACTCCCATCGGTAAAATACACGGGTGAACTAACTCCATCTCTCACCAAGTAATGTCCCGCCATCTCTGGAAATACAAAAGCTAAATTTAATCTTATGATAGGGCAATCAAAATAAAGCCAGGCATATTACCAAATTGAACCATATTGTAGTCCTTTGTTACTACTAACAGTAAAATAGCTATTGAGAGAAGCACTTTATGTATTTGTATTATGGGTAAAAAGCAGTTTTCGCATTGCTGCTAGCATCACGCTATATAACCAGGTAAAATGAATCATCACATTCACTCTAGAAAACATTCTGGTAGTTGACATCAAACACTCCTCATAATCTGATAGCAACTCACATTTCCAGGTTTATCTTATTTCATTCTTCTGCTTCTCATCTAAAGAAAACACTTTCTACGCTCGCCTTGATAAATGCCTTCCTATTTCCTGAACAAGCATGGCCTTTTCAGAATCCTCTGACCGTGGGTAGGTTGTTTCCTTTGCCTTCTTCACCTGGCAAACTCCTATTTACTTCCGGATTCCAGCTGAAATCCTGCTCAGTCTCCAGGCCCATCCAAGCAGAGCTGGTGCCTTCATAATGAGTGCACATACTATTTTATTACTATCTGTAACAACATATACAAAAGTTCACTGAAGTTAATATCTAGACTACAGGGCTGTAACTTCCTCTATGGGCAGGACATGGTCTCATTGTTCTTCTAATCTCCCCAGTCTTGCACATAGTAGGTTTGTTTTTGTATGCATTTGAAGTACAAAATATCTATAAGTACAGTAACTGCTGTTTATCATTACTTACAAGTATTAAATAAGAGAAGTTCACAATAAGTATGGTGATTTTGTTTCATATTGTATATAGACTGGCCTATTTGCAGAGAGAATCCAGTCAGCTGCATAGAAAAATCTTCGTTATTAGAAACTACGGAAAAGTAGCCATTCCTGCTACAGTTTCCTATTCTATTTTTCAGCACCTAGTGTTTATCTCTCCTTCTCTGCTGAGAAAGAAGAAGTTAGAGAATTCAATTCTATGAATATTATTCATGCGCATGGGATCCAATTTTAATATTCTGAAAAATAACGCTATTTATAGGAATATATTGAATATTCTATTCTTTCTCAATATAGAAGAGGCCTGCGAAATATCAAAATGTAAATCTCAGACACCTATTTATACCATATATTTCTCCCTAAACAAGCCCATGTTTTCTTCAGGAAGTGTGTATACAATTAGAATTTCAAAACTTCCACATGATGTACTTGGGTTGCACCACCCACTCAAGGAGTATCACACTCAAAGCTGTTTCTCTCACCAGGATTCTGAATACATACTACCATTCGGAGCTGGGAAAGGCAAGAAAAAGGAAAAATAAAGCAGACTATTTCTGAAAGGCTATTATTTAAGGTGTGTTTCTGTGTGTATACATCTGTGTAAGCACGCGTGAGCACATATATCTGTTTGTTCAACTACACGATGGAAGGTATAACTGACACAACAGGGTTTCCCAATGCTACTGTAGAATCAACTAATATCAGGCAATTTTCCCAGGCCTAGAAAATTGCCCAAGCTCTCTAACAGGCAAACCTTGAACCTTTCTTATTTCCTCCAAGCAGGACAAAGCCAGAACTGCTCTCCTGACATTCTCTATCACACCTCACACTTGAGAATAATAAAACCACATCATATTAGCAGATCAACACCTTTTAAAAATGTAGTATTTTGCCGAAACCGGTTTGGCTCAGTGGATAGAGCGTCGGTCTGTGGGCTGAAGGGTCCCAGGTTTGATTCTGGTCAAGGGCATGTATCCTGGTTGTGGGCACATCCCCAGTAGGTGGAGTGCAGGAGGCGGCTGATCGATGTCTCTCTCTCATCGATGTTTCTAACTCTTTATCCCTCTCCCTTCCTCTCTGTAAAAAATCAATAAAAATATATATTTTTTTAAATGTAGTATTTTAAGAAAAATACTGTCTAACAATTCATGTCATCTTATCAAAGGTCAGTTCCCACCCTAAACCAATTGGAGGCCAATGATATTTGGAAAAATATATCGACTACATAGGGTTATTTTATCTTTAAAAAGTAATGACAATAACATGTGAAAATTATTCTTACAATGAGTCATGAGGGCATAAAAAGAGTCTTTCCCATTACTGTGCTCCCACAGAGTGGCCTGTCACCCTAATTCTGATCTCCAGTGTTCCTTTATCCACTGCTGCTGCTCTTTGACCTCAGCTGACGGGAGAGAACCAGCTGATTTCCATTTCCTTCTCTTGCCGCACAAGCTGCCTATTTTAGAGGCACTAAAACATGGTGGTCCAGAGCATGGCCTTTGGAGTTTGTGAGCCCTGGGTTCAAATTTGGGAAATTTTGCTTCCCCTCTTAGGCTCTTAGTTTCTTCATTGAAGAAAAAAGTTGGATTTTTTTTTTTCCCTTAAGTGCAAGGATCATTCAAGAATTGAGGTAATAAAAGATGGTATAATCTACCTATATATATAAAAGCCTAAGCGACTGTCCAACCTTCTGACCATCAAACCGAGCAACCGGACAGTAGCCATGATGTGCACTCACCACCAGGTGGCAAATGCTCAATGCAGGAGTGGAAACCATGAGCATGGAAACATGGAACAGACTGATGAATCTCAGAGGGAAGGGAGGGAAGAGAAGAAGGGGGAAGAGATTAACCAAAGATCTTATATACATACTAGAGGCCCAGTGCATAGATTCATGCACTGGTGGGGTCCCTCGGCCTGGCCTGTGTGGATTAGGCCGAAACCAGCTCTCGGACATCCCCCAAGGGGTCCCGGATTGCAAGAGGGAGCAGGACAGGCCTCTAGCTTATGTCATAAAATAATTACTCTGGTCTGCTGAGTGGAACTGACAGGGATTTGTGACAATTTAATGTGAATAAGCTGAAGTTGTTTCTTGCAATTGGTCAGGACACAAAGGAATCTTTTCTGCATAATCTGTAGATCCAAAAATTTGTCTCTTGCTCTCCAAGAGTTTTAATTATCTTATTAATAAGTCAAGAATAATAATACCTACTTCAAACAACAGACTATCTGAGAAATTACATAACATGGCTACACAGAGCGTGGCATGTAGTATGTATCCAAAAAACATTTGGTCCCTTTTCATTTATTCTGTGTAGCTAATAAAACCTCTTCCCAATTCATTAGAAGGCACTAAGTTTTGAAAAATTAGAAGCTAAATCCAAACAACTATCTGGGCAGTTAAAATAGTAATTAAGACTCCATAGTCTGAATAAAAAAATAAAAAAAAAACCTTGGTCTGAGCAAAATATTTTCCAAGCTCTACACTATAAATCAGTGGTTTGGTTTTCAACTTGTTTCATTTCATGGCACAAGAAACTAATTACTAAAATTCTGTAGTTTAAGATCTGGCCAAAAAAATAGATATAAATTTGATTCATTCACACCACACAACTAGAGTTGTATTGGCTGTTGTCATTATTTATTTGACAATTTAAGGGAAAGAGGTCAGTGCCCCTGATTAAAGATTCAAGTATTGCATATTTTGAAAATTCTTGCTGCACACCAGTGCAGGATGACACACCACTTCAAACTTACTGCTTTAAACCAAAGACAATATAATTGTGTAATCCAAAGAATGAATTCTGTATTTAATAACCATCTAAATTTTTTAATGCAAACTATACAACAAGGAAGAAAAACCTAAGTAAAGAAAGCAAATAAATCTCCTTAAAACAGCCTTCCTTCAGACTTGGTAAAGTTATTTATCCACTACCAAACTACATAAATAATTGTTATTTTTCATCATTTCTTAAACAAATGTACAAAACTTTAAAAACTCAAATACTTTAAACCTATAAATCTTTAATTTCTCCTTTTATATTTTGGTATTGATGCTATAGTCTTTATTGTAAGATGCTTTGAATTATTTTTTAGATATAAAGTACATTTCTTTTTCTAAATAGAAATAATAGTATAATATATGAATTTCTATTTATATTCATCATCTTGAACCTCCTAAGACTTCTCAACAATCCTTGTAATTCTACTGCAGGTGAATTTCTCAGCAAATGATTGATGAGATGGAACAATGGCCAATACAGGCTTTCTAGGGCTGTGCTGTCTGAAACATTAGCCATGGGCCACACATGGGCAACTGAGCATATGAAATGCAGCCAACTAGAACTGAAATATGCCTGTGCAGGTAAAATATATGTCAGATTTTAAAAGCTTGATATAAAAAAACAAACACAAAATATCTCATAATTGTTCATATTAAATACATGTTGAAATAATCATATTTAGGATATATTGAGTTATATAAAATATATTAAAATTAACTTCACATTTTCATTTACCTTTCTTAGTGTGGCTATAAGATAGTTTTAAATTACACATATAGCTCACATTTGTGTCTCATTTATTTGGATACTACTACTCTATGATGTCTATGATGTCATCTACTTTAATTCAATCAATTATGTGCAAATCTTGTTATATAAATCAGGATATAGGTAAATGAATCAAAGAATAAATAAAACGTTGATAAATAAAGTTCATAATATATCTCTGCTTAAATGGTTTCACAATATTGCTTATAATAGTTTGAAGAATATGCTAAGTTTACATAACTAGGCAAATGGGGAAGGTAGAAGAGGGTAAAGGAGGGATAAATGGTGATGGAAAATGTCTTCACTTGGTTAAGTTGTACACCTGACACCTATATAGTTTTATTTACCAATATTGCCCCAATCCTATCTAATAAAAGAGAAACATGCAAACTGACGGTACCTCCACTATGCCCACAAGCCAATCAGAGTGAGTATGCAAATTAACCAACTAAGATGGTGGAGCCACAGAGGTGGAACAAGCAGGAGGCTTGGGTTGCCCATGGCGATAGAGGAAGCCAAGCTCCCCCCACACTCTGGATGTTCCTGCCAAAATTTCAATTATAGAAGATAAATAAATCCCAACAAATATGGCAGCAGCCACAGAGCTGGAGTGAGCAGGAGATTTGGATTGCCCCCAGTGATGGAGGAAGCTAAGCTTCCTGCCCGCCCTGGCCTGCCTTGGCCTCTGCTCAAGAAGGGGCTGGGAGCTTGGGCTGTCTAGGGCAACCTAGGCTACCACAGGCCTTGGCTTCCCCTCAAGGCTACCAAGTTTCGATTATAGAAGATAAATAAATCCCAGATACCTGCTTCCAGCTGGCCCTGGCCTCCATTTGGGTCACTGGGGGTGGGGGGGGTGGGGCTGGCATGCAAATCACCACAGGCCCCTCGCCCAGGCCGCCCCGTACCCCAAGGGAACCCCCACCCTGATCTGGAACAACTTTCAGGGCAAACCAGCCAGACCCCACCCATGCACCAGGCCTCTATCCTTCCAATAAAAGAGTAATATACAAATTGACCCTCATTACAACACCCAAGATGGCTGCCCCCATTTGAACACAACATGGCTGCCACAAGATGGCCAGCAGGGGAGGATAGGTGGGAGGGACGAGGTCTGTAAGGGAGGGCAGTTGGGGACATTCAAGCCTGCAGAGGAAGGCATTTAGGGGGTGACCAGGCTAGCAGAGGAGGAAAGTTGGAGGTGACCAGGTCTGCAGAAAAGGGTAGTTGGGATGGACCCAGGCCTGCGGGAAAGAGCAGCTGGGGGGCACCAGACCTGCAGGAGAGGGCAGTTGGGGGGACCACACTTTCAAGAGAGGGAAATTGGGGGTGACCAGGCCTGCAAAGAAGAGAAGTTGGGGACGACCAGGACTGCAGGGAAGAGCAGTTGGGGGTAGAGGGACCCAGACCTGCAGGGGAGAGCAGTTGGAGGGGACCAGTCCTGCAAGAGAGGGCAATTGGGGCAATCAAGTCTGCAAGAGAGGGCAGTTAGAGGTGACCAGGTTGGCAGAAGAGGAAGTTGGGGGTGACCGGGCCTGCAGGGAAGTTTAGTTGTGGGGGCCCCACACCTGCATGGGAGGGCAGTTGAAGGGAGACCAGACCAGCGGGGGAGAGGAGTAGAGGGGGATCAGGCTGGCAGGGGAAGGCATTTAGTGCTGACCAGGCCTGCAAGGGAGGGCAGTTAGGGGTGACGAGGCCAGAGGGGAGAGCATTTAGGGGAAATCAGGGTGGCAGGGGAGCAGTTAGGCATCAATCAGGCTGGCAGGTAGTGGTTAGGGGGTGATCAGGCTGGCAGGCAGAAGCAGGTAGGGGCAATCAGGAAGGCAGGCAGGTGAGCAGTTAGGAGCCAGCTGTCCTGGATTATGAGAGGGATGTCCGACTGCCTAAATGGCCAGTCGGACATCCCTCGAGGGGTCCCGGATTGGAGAGGGTGGAGTCTGGGCTGAGCGACATACACCCCTGTGCACTAATTTCATGCACTGAGCCTCTAGTAAATTCAATAAAAAGCAAATAAATAGGTAAATGCTAAGGTAAGCATTGTATTTCATCTGATAAACATGTATAAGATGCTTATGGGTCACACGCTGCGATAAGTCATGAATCACCAATCCATATATTAAAGCAAGGTCTATGCTCTCATGAGGTTCATAGTTTTATGGAATATAAAAAAGAAAACAAGTACATACAATAAAATCATCATATTTAGGACATATTGGGTTACATAAAATATATTATTACAATTAACTCACATTTCTGTTTACCTTACAGTGAGAAAAGCATCAGACAGTACTCTAAACAAAATGTGTGTGAGTATTTTTATTGTTTCAAATAATGGATCATGTGTATTGGTATTTAGGGTTTACAGATTAATATGTGGGAGCATCCTAAACCACACAGAATTGCCCAGTTCAAAATATTCACGGTGCTCCTACTGAGAAACACCTATTGTCATGTCACACTATGGTCAGGCTCACCACTGCTCCACACAACTCAGACATACTAATTTTTCTCTGATGCTCATTCCTGGACACTGGGGTGATCCCAGAGCCAAATACTCAGATTCCAATCCGGAGTGCAATCAACATAAGCTGGTATACAAATCATCTCTGTTCTCTGGTGTATGAACACAATTCACATATAAACATATCATATTCACTTATATATATGGTGTGTGTCAATAATAACATCTTCCCATTCTCAGTCTAAAAGAAAAAACTTATTTGAAGCATTCTATTTATAAGTCAATAACTTCTTTAAAAATCGTTTCCCATTTACAAAGACTTTTGTTAGTGAGAAGTAATAGCAATCTTAGTATTCTTATCTGATTCTTCATTGAGAAGCAGATAAGAAAAAAGAAAAAAATAAACCTTCTGTCATTTGTTATAGAATTCTACACCATTCTATAACAAAGGAAACCACCATTCTAGAATGGTATGGTGAGAAAAAGATAGTTATTACTCTACAAAATGCCAGAATCTTTAAACAAACAGTGAGTCAAACTACCATAAAAAATATATGAAAAAATTTATTATTTGATATTAATAAATTTATAAGTCTGAATGAAATGCATAAAAATGTCACATCATACTTTAATATCAAACCTCCTCATCCCTCCCATCCAATTCAAAGAAAGATTCTTTGAAGAACAGACATTCTAGAATATTATTCAGGCTTGAGGCAACGGGACTGTTTTAATCCATGCTTATATCTCGGATGGCAAAACTACTTGCCTCAAAAACAAGGGTGTAGTACCCGTTTAAAATGCCTTACTACATAACTCAACTATCCCTATAAGTGAAAAAACTTTGAATGCATAAATGATGGAGGAAAATCTAGCATAAAGGAGGAATAGTGTCCAAAAACTGATACCCTTTTTGCATTAAAATATTCAGGGCTAATTGTGATTTTAGCACTGGTTTTTATCCTTGCTTTGTTCTTTGGCCAAACTGAAACACTTCTTGTCTCCTGCAATGAAAAGTGGCACTATTATGTTCCTGGAAGCCTGAGCAGGATTCCTCAAAGCTTCATTTTAAGGTCTTAATTGGCTGAGGCAATGGGAGACCATACAAAGCCCACTTCACAGAGAAGGGCAAGACTGCCAGGTCACTTGAGAACAGATGAAGAGCTAACTGGAAGCTATTGCTGAAATCTTACAGTGTTCTGGGAAGTTTTACCAAATTGTAACTTCCACAGAATGGAACACAATCATCCATCATAACACATAAGCCAGAGGGGTTGAAATGAGCTTGTAGAAACAGAACGATAAATCAGAAACAATCGTCTTCACTTAACAATTGCATTTCATAACAAACCAGAAAAAGCTTTATGGAGGCTGGACACTGTGGTTGGTTCTGTGGCATATGATTGATATCAGATATTTGGTTATACCTTCTCACAACCTCTAAGACCAGAAGCCATATGTTTACAGTTCAAGGGGGTTATTATCTAATCACACATTTGTTCATGGGATACTACTGGATCTGTCGTCTACTTTTACTTTGCAAAGGTAAGTTATTCATTCATTTACTTATCCATTCACCCAGCCAACATTTGTTGTATGTTATGTAATAAGAGACACTTAAGACATTGAATAAAATTATCTTCATCCTGAAGTAGTTATTATTTAACTAATGATAATTAATAATTCATCAACATACATTATAAAAACACCCTATTTGGAATAGTTGTAAGTAAAGTAATTCTAACCACTGATGACAGGTCCCCAAAGCAAATAAAACCAAAGAAAATAATTGTTACTTGTGAAACTCAAGACTATATGGAAAAAAGAAAAGTTAAAGGTCCAGAATTAATCTATAAAAAACTTTTAAATTATTTTATGTTCATACTAACAATAAAAACATGATAAAAATATCACAAGATATTTTATACTTTTGGAGTTGATAACAGTGAGAATGCACTAATGATTTCTACATAGCATCAGACACTCCTGCTTCTGAAATTTCAATAAAAATGCTTATAAATTTGTTTGACTTAGATGTTACAAAAAAAATATGAGAGGCTAAATATATTTTAGGATCGTAACCCATATGATTAATGCTTTCTTATTGTATACTCTGAACTATCTGCTCCAGGTGTTTGCTCTTTAATTCATTCATTTGTTAGCTTATTCAACAGCTATTTATTGAATACCTACTATATGTTGCTGTGAAGAATAAGAAAAACCAAGATAACTATTGTCATTAAGTTCTACTTCCACCTGCCCTTACTACAAATGGAAGCTGTTTTGTATATTTTCCTGAATTTATTCCCTCTCAACCACAATAATTCCATTCTTCTGTTAAGCTGCCCCATTCTTATTTGCACAAGGCCATTTATTGCAGAAAACTTACTCTTCCTTTATTTCAATCTATTCCAAAATACAAGTTTCCTCTTTTTTAAATTACTCCCAACAGGAATGACCAACAATTGATGAAAGTTGAATATATATGCAAGAAAAGTTCTATAATTCCAAGAATTATTATATGCTAGAATTTGATACAAGAGAAAGCACACAGTGATCAGAATATACTGTAATTCACAATCAAAGACTAAGAGAAAAAACTTTAAAAAAGAGATAGCATTCAAAATAGAGAGCATTCAAAAAAACCTAAAAATATTATATGTTATTATTCCAATTAATTAACTTACATAAAATAAAGGCATTGATGTTTTTCAGCTACATTTGCAGACCTTTAGAAATTAGAAATGAAGTAAATGAGATCTAAAATATAATTACTGCCTCCCTCCACTGCCAATAAAACTTCACCAGTAAGACTAACCATTTACTTTCTCTATTCCTTCAGACTGGATAAGAAAAAAGAAGAAATAGTGTAAGGGAGCACATAAGAATAAATAAGAACCCTGGAAGACCCAATCAGCACCTCTCCCTTTTCCTCCCCAATCTCTAAATCCCTCCAACCTGCTTCCTTCATTACCTGCAGTTTAGAAACCCACAGACATCTCTCGTGTTACCATAACAACTCTGATGTTTTTTATTTAGTCAACACAACAGGTACTATTGACATCTGACTAGTAGGGAAATTTTCTGGTAACAAAACTCTCAAAGAAAATGGCTCTTTATGAGTGCTACCATAATGCACAATTTCTATTCCCACAGTGCATTTAGAGCATTTGATAGTCATAGAAGAAATAAATAAATAAATAAATAAATAAATAAATAAATAAATATCCCTTCAGTAGCTGCTTCTTTGGGAATACCAAACCTACATGGGGGGAGGGGAGGGAGGAGGGTACAACTACATGAAAGAAAAAGAACTCTAGACCCAACCTGAGCCACTCCATCAATACTTTCTTCTGTACAATATCCTCACAACTATTTAATCCTTGTCATAGCTTTATATGTAAACTTTTCTATTAAACCTTTTCTGAATTAGATTTCCTACTTCTTTTACAAAAAGTAAAAGAATGTCTCTTTCAGATATGGAACCCGATAGATCAACACAAACTCCAAAGAAGCTAATAGGCAATGACTGATGATAGCTCAATTTTAGTTTTCTTATGGCTTGCTTGCTTAAGACCGGTACTTTCATTGGCACATATTGGACTGAAAGAGGAAAGATGTAAACCAGGCAGCCAAATGTGCATTATCCAGCCATGGATCTCATTTAATGTTTCTACCCAGGTGATAATAAGAAATGGATATTTCAAACAGAGGGTAAAAAATGTGAGCAGCGTTAATGACCATAGACCTACTAGAGGCCCAGTGCACAAAATTCGTGCATGGGGTGTGTGTATCTCAGCACAGTCTGCACCCTCTCCAATCTGGGAACCCTTGAGGGATGTCTGGCTGCTCGTTTAGGCCCAAGCCTATCAAGATTGGGCTTAACCAAGCAGTTGGACATCCTTCTCATAATCCAGGACTGCTGGCTCCCAACTGCTCACCTGCCTGCCTTCCTGATTGCCCCTTAACACTTCTGTCAGCCAGCCTGATCACCCCCTAACTACTCCCCTGCTAGCCTGATTGATGCCTAACTACTCCCCTGCCAGCCTGTTTGCCCCTAAGTGCTCTCTCCTATAGGCCTGGTAACCCCTAACTACCCTCCCCTACAGGCCTGGTCACCCCTAACATGCAAGCATGACCCCCTCAACTGCTCTCCCCTGCAGGCTGTTCCCTTCCAACTGCCCTCCCCTGCTGGTCTGATCACCCACAATTGCTCTCCCCTGCTGGCCATCTTGTGGCAGCCACCTTGTGTTCACATGGGGGCAGCCATTTTTTTATCACATAGGGGCAGCCATCTTGTGTGTTGGAGGATGGTCAATTTGTACATTACTCTTTTATTAGATAGAATAGAGGCCTAGTGCATGGGTGGGGGCCAGCTGTTTTGCCCTGAATTGGTACTCCTGGTGCTTCAGTGAGGGGCCTGTGGTAATTTGCAGGCTAGCCACGGCCCTGATGACCCAAGTGAATGCCCTGGTATCTGGGATTTATTTATCTTCTATAATTGAAATTTTTTAGCCTTGAGTAGAGATCTGGGCCTGCCCGGGTGTGTGGAAAGCTTGACTTCCTCCACTGCCAGGGAAACCCAAACCTCCTGCTCACTCCGTGGCTGTAGCCATCTTAGTTGGGTTGTTTTGCATACTCACTCCTGATTGGCTGGAGGGTGTAGCTTGTGTGTATAGCAGAGTGATGGTTAATTTGCATATTACTCTTTTATTAGATAGGATTTCTTACAAAATCAACTTTGGGGTTGAGATGCTGAAAGGTGAATAAAATACTTGAGAACTAGAAATTTAAAAGAGTGACACATTTCAAGGTACTCCTTGAAGAAAAGTGAACGGAAGAAAGACTGCAAGAGAAATTGCAAATGAAAAGTAGAATAGAGCTGTGGAAAAGTAACAGGATGCTCTGTCACCTCAACATAGTTCAGAAGTGTGGAGATGTAATGACCAATACAGTCCCACTGTGAAAGAGTTCAGACTGGTTTACATGGAGACAAGCATCCATGGCCAAACACTTATTTCTTATCTAATAGCACCTTACAGCAAGACCTGAGATATATTAGTTTAAGATGCAATAAAGACCCATTTATAGTAAAGTTTAAAAAAATCAATCAATAAAAAAGATTTTCAAGCAGAAGCCTCAGGAGGAAGTACAGCTGTACATCCAAACTCATTCCAGATGTCAGAGGCAGCTGCACAACATCAGAGAGCAAATCCTAAGAAGACCCTGTGCCAGAAAGGGCATTTCAAGAGTTTGCTTCCCAGATTCCAAAAGAAAAAGAGAGTACATATTTATGGGAACTATATAAAAAGTACTGAATTCAAACCCCAAAAGATGAAAAATATTCCAAATTCTTATTAACTCTTATTCCTAATGTATTTAAATTAAACATTTGTATTCTCTTTTAATAGTTAATGATATCATTTCTCTGCTTAAATAAAGAGAAGGACCAGAAAAGTGAGTTAAGTAGATTTAGGTAGAAAATTAACATGAGCATCACATGAAGATATGAATATTGTAGAACAGTATAAGTGTATTAGCCTAACGTTGCATTCACTTTGATTTCCAACTGGGATGTAACCACATATTAACTAGTTATATTACCTCCTTTAACAGTTTATGTTTTCAGAATGACTTTTACATGAAGAATGTTTGCTTGGAAAGAAGGTATTTCACTGAAATTGCATTTGCCTCTCCTACTCCTCCCTTAATGAATACCATTGTGATAAACATATGTAGAGAAATATTGTGAGAACTGGTGTGTTTAGAAAGTATCTCTGAGGTCGTTTCACATACACAGCAGCCATTTTCTCTTCCCTGTACTGCCCTAGATAACATTTCAACCTCACCACCACAAAGATACAAATATTAAAGAAAATCCATCAGAGGTATCACTGACATGGAGGAATGAGATGATATTACTTAGAAACATATCTCTGTGGAATGTTCACATTACATAGCCATAGCTACAAAAAATATCTGGAACCCAAGGCCAGTTCCTTATTTAAGTGAGTTCACAATTTCAGCTACAGAAACTAACGTCTATATTTGGTCATAATCATTAGCATTTCATTGCAACTAAGTCATAGGACAAAGGAGTCTCCCCTTCAGAGGACCTTGGAAGAAAGAACTCCTATTTGCCACAGGCATTTTAGTTTCTCGTAACCTCATAGCTTCAAAGTATTCTGACATCTTAGCTAAATCTTACATCTCTTTTCACAGGACAAACGCGCTTCTTTGTTAAGGTATGCTGAATCATTCTATAGTTAGAGCAGAAGAAGGCAGAGAGCTGTTAACTGGAGGGCAACTGTTATAGTATTGCCAGACTCAGCTGAGGTTCTAGTGGGAGGTATGACTGAGTTAAGGAGGGAAAGAAGGAAGAAACTGTGGATCATAAATTGGATATTCACCTGTCCTAACCCCAGTGGACTTTGAAAGCTTTGTGAGAAACAAATTTCTCGTGACCTCAGAGGTAAGTCAGACAGAATGGTTCTTGGAAACAGTTGTTCCATGGGATGTACGTAGATGGATTTGAAACTAATTGGTCATTCTGAAAACTAGTGTCCTTTAGTCAATCGTAGTTTTAAAAACACAACAAAAAGGTGTGGTTGTGGGTGACTGATTAGGAGGCAGATATCACATTCGTAGTGGAGGCACACAAAAGAAAACGTTTGATCTCTTATAGGGGAGTTTGTATATAATATTTGAATTAGCTTTATTAGTTGGGCCTGAGGCTTGAAATTCCTGTGAGCTATTCATGAAATAATATACTAAAATAATGTGAAATAAAATATTGGAAATGTACTAAAATAATGTGAAATAAAATATTATAAATATCACATCTATCACGACTAAAGAATTTATATCTAAACAGCTCAGCTGACCATTTCTTTTTCTGGACAGGATTCCTAGTGGCTCAGTTATCATGGTAGCCAAAACGACCGAGATTGTGGCAGAGCAGTTTTCTTTCTAACGTTTTTAACAAGAAAACTTGATTTCTTTACAACATCATGGAGCAGGTCCTAAGAAAATGAGAAAGGACAGGTTGTTTTCCATTTGCAAGGTCTACTGCAGTTGACTGGGTAATACTGGTTTACTCTGGAATGCAGTACGATAGCCAGAATAGAAGCAGGAGTTTCATAAGTCCTTTCCCATCTGTAATTCACTGTCTGAACCAGCCTTCGCCAACCAGTGGACCGTAAACCACTGGTGGTCCATGAGGTCTGAAAGGTTGGCAACCGCTGGTCTAAACTTATGAGAAACTACCAACTCCACTTGCCTCCAGACTCAGCTGCCTTACTGTAAAATGGGATGAATAATCTCAAGTAGTTATTTTAAGGATTAAATGAGATATTACACATAAAAGCCTAAATATAAGGCCACCTCAAATGACAATGAGGGTGAACAGTTGAACATAAAGGTCTAACATAACCTGTGGGGAACTGCAGTGAAGAATCTTTTCAAAATGTGACACATTAAGAAATGAATTTTGAAAAGATTCTTCACGACAGTCACACAACAGAGGTGGGGCACAGACACTCATTCCCTCAACCTTGCAGGGGCCTGAACCCTTACCCCTCCTGAGGGAGGTCTCCTACCCCCATAGCTGCTTCGCTTCCCATGCCCAACACAAATCAGGACCCAGGTAACAGACAGAGACTTGGCCAACAGCAGCTGCCCTATATCTAAATCCAGCCTAGCACCAGGAATGCTCAGGGCCTACTCAAGAATGCAAATAATCCTTTCCACTAATATTTACAGGGTAATCTAAGATTGCTGGTAGAGTATTAAATTTGACAGTAAAAGAGTAATCAAGCTTTCAGATTAATTTAAATTGGCTAATTGAAATAAGTGAATATTCAAGAAAATTTCATTGTCCTGAACAAAAAGTGGCTTCTAAAGTATTAACTATAAGTTCTATTGGTAGTTCATCTCATGGTAAAATTGCTTAACATGCAATGAACATAAAGTAGGCATATTTTTGTGCAAAAAAAATAAAATTTAAAGTTATCAAGATTGCATTAAAAATTTATAAAAGTTTCCACTAATCAAAAAAGGGGGGATGGTAGGATAATATCAAGTAAGGAAAAATATCCGGTAAGTAAATTATATCTGGAAAATTTTTACTTTAGAAAATTAATTTTCATTTGTAATGCTAACAGCAAGACACCAATGAAAAATACACATGGTATCAAAATAAGCCCCCCAAAAAATTGTTTGGGCAAAAATAAAAAGGATCCCAGGTCAATTTTATAGAAAAGATTCCTTTATTAACTTTTGGTCAAGAATATGTTTATGTACTTTCAGAAAACAACTCCAAGACCTTGTGGACTCTGCAACAGAGAGGAATCAACTGGTCTGCTCCAACCATGAAGACAAGGGGAGAAACCGTCCAGAGATGGAAGACATTAACAACCGTTGCCATGTGAGAAGTCAGCAACTGTGCATCACTACAGGTTGCCCAGGACCAAACCAGAGAGGATCAGACATACATTGCCACCATTTGTCCACCATCAGATACCATTGCTGACGTGTGCACATAAGGAACTGTTTGACATTGAAACTGAGACTCAAACATTTTTTTGTTCTTATAGGTTTATTTCTAGCCTGCAAAGACAAGATGTTTTTAAAGAAAAGAATCAGAGGGAGAGAACAACAAACAAATAGATAGAGAGGCAAAGAAGCATTGAATAGACTGTCAAACTACAGCAGGAAGACAGGGGAGGTTGGGGAGGAGGGGCTGTAAGAGATCAACTGAAGGACTGGTATGCAGGTATATAAGCATAACCAGTGGATACAAGACACTGGGGTGGGGATGGGGGCAGATGAGGGCATGTACTGGGGATAGGGAAGGCTGGGAGGAGTCAATAGGGGGAAAACAAAGGAGACATATGTACTACTATTTGTAATACTTTAAACAATAATAAAAAAATACATTTAAAATTTTTAAAAAAGAAATGAATTTTAAATACTAGAGTACAAAGTCAATAGCCTCAACTGGAAAAAAAGCAAATTTGCAATCTCTCATGGTTGATGTGATGATCAACTGTGACGAATGATCAAGTGATTCATCTAATCTAGAAAGGAGAACATATGCATCAGTGTCTTTCCAAATGCTACTTGGAAGAACTTGAAGGCCTTTACTCTTGAAAAATAGAGGAAGCGTTCTCTTATTGCCAGTGAAAACAGCTTAGCTAATAAAGGACATCATCAGATAGTTTGGTGAGGTAATTCTAAATTGTGTAATCCTTCATATTTGGTCCTGTGTCTTGAAGAGGCAGAAAAAGCTACATCAATCAACATTGATGTTCGTTTTTTCTTTGATTGCTAGAACACACCTAAGTGTCTAGTATGGATATGGTAAGGGGATATGGCTTCTGATGAAGACACCATAGTAGATGGGATTAAAGGGACCAGAGGCTAATCTGTGCTATCCATGTATGTATCCATCCATCTACCCACCTCTCCACTATCTAAATATCCAATAAGTAAGTTTATTTTTTGTTTTAATATAAAACATATGGCCAGATGCAATGGAAAAATAATTCTATATAATAAAAGGCTAATATGCAAATTATCCCCTCGACTGGGAGTTCAACCAGGAGTTCAACCAGGGGATAGGGCCAGCTGGCCACCCGCTTGAGGCCCTTCCCCTCGGCTGACCTCGCTCAAATGGCCCTGACTTGGTAGGCTGGCTGGACCCCACTCATGCACAAATTTGTGTACCGGGCTTCTAGTAATCTATAAAACAAGAGATTAAAAATTAATACAAAAAGATATATATGCAGATACCCAGAGGAAAATGCAGTAAATGGCAAATGTCATGTAATTATATCCGAACGTGTTAGTAGCAATGGGGTGGTAAAAGGAATAATTCCGCTAGCAAGGGCAATGATAAGGGTAGAATTTTCACAGAAGGAAAGAGGGGAAAATGGCGGGGTTCCTGTAAGAATCTTGACATTATTGTTCAGCAGTGTGAGAGCCATTGAAGGTTTCTGAGCTGAGGATCCAGGGCTCAAAGCTGCACCTGATGAAAATTCATCTGGTGGAACTGACTAGGATAGCAGTTCTGTGTACACATGTGTGTTTTCTCTAAGGAAATGCTAGTGGATGGAGGTCAACTGCTACAAGTAATCTATATATATAAAAGGCTAAGTGACCAACCATCTGTCCATCTGACCAGCCAGTACATACAATGCACATTGGCAATCTAAAAATAAATGTTGCCGAGACCGGTTTGGCTCAGTGGATAGAGCATCAGCTTGTGGACTGAGAGGTCCCAGGTTCGATTCCGGTTGGGGGCATGTACCTTGCTTGCGGGCACATCTCCACTGTGGGGTATGCAGGAGGCGGCTGATCAATGTCTCTCTCTCATCGATGTTTCTGACTTTCTCTCTCTCTCCCTTCCTCTCTGTAAAAAATCAATAAAATATATTTTAAATAAATAAATAAATAAAAATAAATGTTGACTCACTCAAGCGCGATACATAGAAAGCTCTCACTGGCATCAATCGCATGTGTGTATTTCAATCTGTCATTGTCAACCGTAAATTTGGTTGTTTTTGTTGACATTCTGAAGTTGAAAAAAAAATGGCAATGTTGACAGAATGTCTGAAGACCAACTACTGGCACAACTATCCCCGTCTGACACTGGCCTCACATTTAAATTAATTCAAAGACAGTTTCCTTTGATGCCAGCATTGGCAATGACTATTAATAAATCACAAGGAAAAATTCTCTACAGAGTAGAAATTTTCCTACCTGAACCTGTTTTCAGACATGGTCAGTTATATGTTGCCTTCTCTTGAATTCAAAGAGCATATGATGTTAAAGTTAAAGTTATAAATACTTCATCACCAGGGAAATTAGTCAAGCACTCTGAAAGTGTTTTTACTCTTAATGTGGTACACAGGTAGAAATTAGAATAAGTTTAATCAACTTATCAGTCATTTGTTTTTACCAATATTTTTATACCTTGCTATTGTTTTCTATATCATGTCTTTGTTGTTGTTTTATCATGTTATTGTTTATTTATTAATTTATATATTCTTTTCATATACATTTTACTAATTTTCTTTCATCTCTGACACTTCTATTATAGAGAAAAGGTGAATAGCAATATTAAAATATTTCTTCTAATTAATTTCCTTTCAATGTGCACGAATCCATGCACCAGATCACTAGTGTATTATAAAAAAATATTACAGCAAAGTCTGAGAATGATTTACTTTCTTGTATTCATCTCAGAATATTCAAGGTTATTTCTAAAAGATGTCACTATAACCAAATGTGTTATCAAATAGCGGAGAAATGGATAGAGGAATGGATATCTGGGGCACGGGAAATGGTGTGGGCTTGGGCATACCAACCAGAATGTGCCTGCTTGGGAAACGTGTCTGAAGGCCTCTGACAGGCTTATAGGTAAAGACCAGTCAAGTGGAAAGTAGAGACTAGAGGTCAAGAAGATCTTCAAATAAGGGAGCTTCTGTAATTCACAGAACTTACATGCATATATACACAACCCATGGACACAGACAATAGAGCAGTAAAGGCTGGGGAGGGGGAAAGAGTGGGGTGTAAGAGGTCAATGGGAAAAACGGGGATATCTGTAATATTTTCAACAATAAATATTTTTAAAAAATAAAGGAAGAAGCTTCTGCAATCTTTTAAGATATGAGGTAGTCAAGAGCTAAATAAGACAGACATAGTGTAACTGGAGAGGGAGAAGTAGATAACAGGAGAAGTGACCAAGAAAAACTGTAAAGCTACCAATTGTAGGAGATAAAGGGCATAAGAGAAAGTAAAATTTCCTTCAAATCATAAATGTAAGGATAGATTTTAAGTGTTCTCAGAAGTTGTAGATAAATGGGTGAGTGGCAGGAAAACTAAATCAATCAATTTTGCACAAAAAAAAAAAATGCCACCCATGTTTAGCCTACATGCTAGGGAAAATTCCTACAGTTTATAAGTCCCTTCCTACTCTATCTTAGGAAGATATCATCTGCTATGCCACCCACAAACTGAGGAAGTGGAACAGAGATTCAAAGAGAAGGCAAGGAAAAATAGCTGAATGGAGTTTCTCAGAACTGAGAACAGTGAAACCAAAGGAAAGCCCTTGAGAGAGATCACCATTGGTAGAGACAAGTCAGCTACATGAGAACCTTCTGAAATAAAGAATGTGTTTTAGAGCCAACGCTTTGAACCGCACACAATTTAAAAGCACCGAAAAGGAGCTTTACTGTATCTCTATTATTAGTAAAAGTACTCATCCTCAGAACCCTCTCTAAGGCCAGAAAAATCATGTATGTATATCAGATTTTTCACTAAGCTGTCTCTATGCCTTGGATATCCACATATGAACGTATTATCCTTTTGAAGTACACGAAAAAATGTTCTAAAATGTGAATTAAAACACAAAAGATTTCTACTAAAACAGATCTCTTAATTTTACATAGCAAATCTAGGAGCTATTCCCCATTCCAACCTTTTCTCCAAAGGGTATGAGTCATATATAAGGCAAATATCAATTCAGCCAAATCACAGATGTTAAGAATCTAATATCAAAATAAAGAACCACCATTCAAAATATTATGATGTGGAAATGCCAAAAAATAGTATATTCAATGTGCTAAAAAGGTAATGGGAGAACAAATGCCTAACTCTAGCCCTTGTCCTTTCCGAAATTCACTTCTCCACCTTTACTTTTGACTTCATCCACTGTCATATCTTCTGGGATCCTGCTACACCAGCTAACCTTTCTTTCACCTGTTTAAACTCTGGCATCCCTAGATCTTTCTGTTCAACATTTATAGTCATACTTAAGCTTGTCTACAATCCAAAGCAACTAAAATATAATACCCTAAAAGTTACATTCTAAAAATGTAAGCAAACAATAAGAAAAATATGTGTATATCTAAGATAGTTCAGTTTTACTAGTAAACTTCATGAATTTAAAAAATTATTTTGAAGAAGATAATTGTATGTCACATGCTTAGTTTTCCTTAATGGGATGCTATATTAAGCTTTTTTAAATGGGTTTAAAATTTGATTTTTTTAATTCATGAAGTTTACTAGGAAAACTGAACTATCTTAGATATACACATATTTTTCCTATTGTTTGCTTACATTTTTGATATTCAGGTATTTTAAAATAGTTTTTACATGTTATGCTATGGAGCTAACTCTAATAAGAGTACACAATGGAGCTAGAATTACTACTAACGATGTTATAGTGTCCCTAAATAAATCGGAAAGCTCTTAGAGAATATCGTTATGGAGTGAATAGAAGTATAATCGGTTTAAATACTTCTACTGTAAAATGTAATACATAACTGAAGTATTATGAAGACAAATATTGTTATAATCCCAGAGTGTCATAAACAAAATATAAATCACTCCAATTAAATTACTCAATTACGGATTTTTCTTGTGGTCCTGCAGATTTCATTGTGATTTATTTTTTCACTGAAATATGATGGCTCCCCTATTAATTGTGCAGCAGTGATCCATTCACTCATTCATTCACTTATTCACAAATATCTGACATATCAACTTCATGTCATGCTTACTGATAAGGCATTGAATAAAATGAAAATGCAGCTGTCTTCTAACACCATATTTAAAGAAATTTACAAAAGTACAAAACAATGCCACTTTTCAATATTTTTGTCTTGAAAAATAATTTAATTTCATTAATTTTAATGTTCCATAGAATGAATTTATAATTATTACCTTAAAAGGCTACCTTTTAATTCTTAGTTTTAATTTTAATATGGTACTGATATATATAATGCACAATAAAATTTTTGAGAACTCAAAGAGCTTTTAAGAATATAAAAATGGTCCTGATATGAGAAAAGCTGAAAATCACTATAGAGTAATAAACAATTTTAAATGGCATATAGGGAATAGCCATGATCACTAAAATGAAAAACAAACAATTATTTTGAAGAGGATAACTGTATGTCATATGCTTAGTTTTCCTTAATGGGATACTATATTAAGCTTTTTTTAAAGGACTTAAAATTTAATTTTTTTAATTCATGAAGTTTACTAGTAAAAGAAAAGGCCTATAAGCATAACATAAGATACACTTAGGATCCCATATATAACTGCCGTTTTTCTTATTCCTGTCATGACGCCCCTCTAGTATAACCAAAAAAAAGTAATTTCTCAAGTCCTTATCTAACTTTTAGAGTTAAGTATTGCCTACATATTAAGCATATTACATTCTGCCCCTGCTCTCCCAAACTCTCTTCCCCTTATTCAGTTGTTTTCACCATTGTGCTTGTAGCCTTCTATTATATAATATTATATAATTTACCTATTTACATTTATTTTCTGTCACCCCACTCAATATAAGGGAGAGTAGGATTTTTTCTAATTTATTCACTAATGTATCCTTAGCACATATAACAGTGCCCAAGACAAAATATGAAAAAACTAAGTATTTCTTGAATGAATCAATAGGTATTTTACTGAAGCCAAGTATAAATGTTGGTATCTTACCAGGGAAGAAGAAACATGTCTTACCAAATTAACACTTTCCAATGACATGAGCTGTATAAACAAGAGGGATATAGTAGCCAATGAAAACACTCTCAGGGCGGGAACAGTTTTCCCTTCTGAACCCAGAAATGAAGACAGGAGAGACAAAAGAAAAGAAAAGAATCTATACTAATAAAAGCACAATATGCTAATTAGACTGGACATCTTTCTGGATGACCTTCTGGCTGAAGCCAGGGCTGTGAGGGAAGTCTGGGTCCCAGGTCCCTGCCAGTGGACAGAGGGAAGGCTGGGTCCCAGGTGCCAGCATCTGGGGGAAGGAAGGCCTACTCTTGCACAAATTTTGTGCACTGAGCCTCTAGTACAACAATAATCTGAGCTGCACGTAAGAGAAGTAGGTTTTCTCCCTCCGCTGGATTCCAGGAACACAAAGAACAGTGAGAGTAAGAGCAGCTAACACACCTCTCTTCTCTTGGTGTATTTCTTCCAGAAGCAGCTCCTGCCTTTCTATCTGTTCCAGGAGACAGTGGAGCTCGGATTCCTTGTTCTCAGTCATATTCCTGAGCTGCTCTCTGCACAGCATTAGCTCGTGCCGCAGACTTTTCTCCCTGTTTTCTCTCTCCTTCAGCTCCTCACAGAGCCATTGAAGTTTAGTCTAAAAAATGACATTTACAACTAATTAAAAAAAAAAGCAAGGTACAAATCTAGAAAACAGTAGTATTTCAAAACAGAAGGAAAAATATCATAACATGAGCAAATATAGACAATACTAACAACCTTAAGCAAAATGAAAAATACACTATGGTTCGGATGGGTTAAAAGTTGGTGTGAAATTAAGCCACTTTCTTAGATTTTTGTGGAAATTTTGTATAGTCTATCATCTTTGCAAAGGCAGTACTACAAAAAAATATGGCCTACTAAACTTCTAATCTTAACACAATTAGCCTCCTAATTAGGTATATAAAGGAGTTTAGTAAAGCATTTAAAAATCAAAATCACCCTGGAATAGAACTAGAAATTTTATTAAAAAAAAGGGTTTTATTTCAGACATTTAAATTTTTTTTTGTTGTTTCCTAAAAATACACATCCTCATAGTCTAGTGCAGTGGTCGGCAAACTGTGGCTCATGAACTGCAGTTTGCCACTCTGTTGACTAATGAGTTTGCCGACCACTGGGATAAGGGTTTAATCACAAGAAACAACAACAGCCTGTAATCATTGGAATTGAGAGTCTAGGTCAGTAGTCAGTAGTTGGCAAACTCATTAGTCAACAGAGCAGCAAACCATGGCCCATGAGCCGCATGTGGCTCGTGAGCCACAGTTTGCCAACCACTGGTCCTGCTAATCAGATAGAGATTCTCCATAGGCTTAGGGAGATAAAGTCAGCCTTCCCCCACCTTGAAGAGATGAGAAAATGTAGTCAGAGCAACTCTCTTTTTCATAGATGCTAACTAACCTCACTAACTTTAATAGTTAATCTGTCCTTCATATTTCCCTTTCCTATTTACTACCTCACAATCTTTGGCCTATGTCAACTATTACTAACAATAATAATGGGGAAACAGCAAATCTGTTTTGTCAGAGCAATAATTCTATTGATTGTGGTAAAAACAAAATAATAAACTTCCAAAAAACCTTCTGAAACAAAGCAGCAATCAGGTTTGATATGTGTTATTATGAACTAAACTAGAGGCCCGGTGCACAAAATTCATGCACAGGGTGAGGGGGGATCCCTCAGCCCAACCTGCAATGTCTCCAGTCTCCTGCACCCTGGCCAGCCTCTGGCCAGAGTCCCACCCGCCCTTCCTCCCTCCGCAGCCCAGGGTTGGCGAAATGCTGGAGGCCATCGCCAGATGACACCTCCAGAGTCCAGCATCCCGGCCACTATGGGTGCCACCATCTTTTGTGAAGGAGTAATGGTTTATTTGCATATCACCCTTTTATTACATAGGATTGCATCCCCTCAAAATTCACATGTTGAAGCTCTAAGCCTCCATGTGACTGTATTTGGAGATAGGACTCTTAGTGAAGGAAGTAATTAAGATTAAGTGAGATCTTAAGGGTGGGGCCCTCAAGAGACACAATAGCTTATAGCAAGTTTGCACTCTCTCACTGCTCTTTCTGATTTCCAGCTTCCAACTTCCCAAACTACCCCATCCCACCCCACCCATGTTTGCATGAAAGATGGAATTCTACAAGCCAGAATGAGGGCTTAACAGAAACTAATCCTGACCCCTTATTCTTGGACTTCTCACCTTTATAACTGTGAGAAAATAAATGTCTGTTGTTTAAGCCACCAACCAGCTGTGGTATTTTGTTACAGTAGCCTGAGCAGACTAATACAATATGACATATGGCTTTAATTTATTCATATGAAACCTTTATTCCATTGCCAGACAAAATTTTAAAAATAGATTATAGCTAGATGCTTTTTTGTGAAATGAATATGTATGCAGAATATATTCTTAATTCTACAAAACAAAATACCAAGTTATGGAAATTTAATCAACCCATAATCAATTATGAGAATCAGTATCTGCTAGAGAAACACCCACCATCTTTATTAAGTATCTTGAAGAAACAGCTTGAAACACACTATAGGAATAACTTTAACAATACCAAATAATAATTAGCTGACAAGCCTATTAATCTCAGTGCAAACACCATTCTATTAACCACTCACAAGAGCATTTTATAGATTACATAATAGCCTCATTTATTTAACTACATCAACAAGTATTATTAAATAAACCAAAAGAGAAAGAATTTTTCAGTAAAGAAAAAGTTGCCTTATTCATAGTTGACAATTTGCAATAAGGTAGGAATATTTATAATTATCTAGTAAAACAACCAAAATGGTCTTTTTAATCTATAAGAATATCCTTACTGAGATTTAGTATAATAATATACTAAAATCATAAAGGAGTCAAAGCTAAAAGCCAAGGAAAAGAGAACATTTGAATAAAAAGAGTATTGCTAATAAACTTAGCAATATTGGGAACTATAATTATGGTTGGCTAGCTTCAAAATCCATCTGAGGCAGCAGCCTCCACAGTAGCTTCTGTGTACCTCTTACATGTGTGTGGAAGGGCAGGGGAGACTTAGTTGGAAAGTTTGTGAGGAGGAAATTCCAAGAGAATTTTCTAGGGGAGTTGGCTGAAGGCGACAGGCCCTAATTGTCCCTTGACCTTTCCAAACAAGTCTGTGTACGCACCGACCCTCCTCCCTCAGGTGTTTACAGAATCTTTATGCTTAATATGCTTAAGGGTACTGCTGACACCTGTGTCCTCTCAAGAATGCTTACCTTATGATCGTTCTAAAATGCAATTTTAGCTCAAACTGCTGTTACAAACAAGCCTGACGAGGCAGGCAAATGAGACTGTCTAGTCTCTCTAGCCAGGCAGCCCCTTAGCCTCTCTTTCACAGCAAACCTGTGTCAGAGTAATCATTCATCTGTCGCTCATAACCTGCTGGTCAGCCCTAGTACATGTGATAGTGAAATTATTTACCTAAGTGTCAGCTTCTCTAGACAAAACATGTTCCTCAAGAGGATCATGTCTCTATTCATTTTTATTTCCAGAGCATACAGCACAGCATGTAGGACACGGTAGTTTCTCAGTAAATTCTCTGTTAAATTAAGTAAAATTTGGTCTCTACATCTGCTATCAAGATTTACGACACAACCAAAAGCTAATCACCGTGAATTCCTTGCCTGGCATTCCTTAACCACCACCTTGATTCTCTTTCACCCACAATGCCTTATTTTGACCATTCATTGGTTACTTTATCTGTGAGCCTGGTCCAACTCTAAGTTGGACCTCGTGTGTGTGCTATGCCAACAAAGCCATAGTGATACAATCCCCACTCAATCCTCTAGTTCTTTTAGGATTAACACTAACAGAATAAATTCATGTGGCAGATTTATGAAAACAATTACCAAAGGCCTTCAGAGGTCCTTCTAATACTGCAGATGTCCGCATGGACTAGCTGAATAGCAATTCCACTTTCCATACAGTTTTTGTCCTTTGATTTCTGATCTTATCTCCAATACTTATAGAGCTATCCGCTCATAGTTCATGGGAATTACAGTGTTGTGGCCCATCAATAACCCAAGCCATCTCTCCACAAATAGATTCAATTCCTCCCCAGTCCACTGGCCAGTGTGGGAAGCTTATCAGGACCCTTTTACGCGGTAGAGAAACAGTTGTCTCATGCAGTATTAAAACCCGTCTGATCAGAAGTTCAATCCCATTAAATGATAAGGGAAAACTGCTCACTAGCTCCCAAATTAAAGAGCTGTGATCAAGAGTCATGTCTGGCTCTCATAATTTAGCTGAACAACAGCAGTAAAAGTGTTCTACTCAGAAATGATAAAGATTGTAACTTGAAAGAAAATTCCAAGTACATTGCTCTTGTCAAAACTGTGGAGTTGGGAAAAAAGAAAAAGAGAAATGCTTTATTAATGCACAACAGAAGTTTCTAGTCAAAAAATTCTAGGACAGCAAAATAGGCTTATTCTAGATTCCCTATGCAGGTGGCATAAATGTAGACTTGCATTTGGTTCTATCAAAAATGGTTAGAACAGTTAGGATCACAGTTCTTAGAGCAGGATAGAAATTTTACAAGGTTGGATAAATTTCTATTTTTAATCATAATACTCTTAGTTTCTTATTAAGAACTTTTAAAATAATTTTATATATCTTATTTATATTTTTTTATTGATTTCATAAAAGGGAGAGGGAGAGCGAGATAGAAACATCAATGATGAGAATCATTAACCAGCTGACTCCTGCGTGCTTTACACTGGGAATTGAGGCCAGAACTCGAGCACGTGCATCTTGACTGGAATTGAACTGGGACCCTTCAGTCCGCAGTCTGGTGCTTTATCCACTGAGCCAAACCGGCTAGAGCTTAAGAATTTTTTTTGAAGAGAGCTTCTCTAAAGCCTACCAGGCCTTCAAAGGTGAACCTTGTGTGTCTACCACCTCCCACCTGTACCTTACCCACCCATCTTGGGTATTGTTCTGTGTTTACTCAACTATTTTTGCATTTTATATCTATAATTTTTTGGGTCAGACAAGTTTTTTGTATGACCACGTTTAAATATAACACAATTGTAGAAGCCATCTGAGACACACTGGCAGCTTCATAGCCTCCCATCATCCCAGCACAAACATCAGAGTTAGTTCTTTTTCCTGTGTTCCTCTGTCAATGTTGACATATTTGTACAACAATATAACACACCTTGAGGAGACTTCAAATTTGTTTACATCACCATTCCACCCGATTAACTACCATGGCTTACTAACACTTATATCCCCAGTGTCTGTACACAAAAGAGTACACAGTCAATAAATCTTGGCTGAAAGAACACTTTGGATGCCAATACACATAATGGTAAGAACTCTGTGAGTGGGCATGACTCGTGATCTGTTTTCCCATTCTGAAAAAGTCACATTCTTGTCAGAAACTTCATTTTTCTCATATTTTTAAAAAAGGACACTGTACAAACTCAAAGGTTCTTTCTTTATAGTAAAAACCTACATTGGACTACAATTGGTCAGGTTTACAGTACAGTTGGTTTTCTTACAGAATTTAAATGGGATGGGAGATTTTGCACTTTATGTTAGAGCTAGAATAAAACTAGTCTAAAAAGAAATGCAAGTTCTTAAGTATTGATACTCAAATAAACATATCTACACCGTATGTTGTCATAATTTTCTATGTATTTTAATTTCTATATACCTAAATTTCAATAATTTAAATTTCCAAGCTGATCTATGAAGATAGATCATTACCCAAAGTGTAGAATATTAGCAAATTGCTCAGGTTTATTTATCTTTGCTTACCTTCCATTAAACTTGAATCATAACGCTAAAAAACCATGAAGCAAGAAAGTTATCCTCAGAACTTAAAGTTAATTCCTCCAATTTTGTAAATGAGGAAACAGGACACCCAAAAAGGTGAAGGGATTTGCTTACGGCATACAGAGATTTGAGCAGACCCTCAGAAACCAAAATATAAGTACATATGTGTGATGAAGGGTGGTTACAGCTGCCCTGATCTTTGTACATTCCAGAGACATTACTTTATCCAAAGGAAAAGGAAGAAGAACTTGTCTCTCTGACAATCTAGTTTTAATATTTCAACAGTTTTACCTTCCTTTTTCATCCCATCCCATCCCTATATGAGTTAAGCTAATTTTTCAATGTTAAGCTAAAGGAACACAGAAATTTCCTAAATGCATTATGATAATCTTTCTCAGCAAGAAAGTACGACAGCTTCAATGCTCATTATGTGACAAAAATATATAGCAAGCCCAAATAGACACCTTGACCCTTATAAACATTAAGATAACTTTAAGATTCAAAGATCAATTACCTTGCTTTCTGCTAACCAGCGATGTGGATCATAATTAATGTCAGGACCAGATGAAAAAAACTAAAAAAGAGAGAGAAAGAGAGAGAATAGTCTATTAAAAGCAGATTTTTCTCTGAAATGAATTTACCTAAATGAAAATTTTCACCATAACATACAAAAGTTAAGTGCCTAAAATATAAGGGTTTAGAAAGAAGACATTTATACCAATTACTCAATCAATTCCAAAACATGATTTAACATACAAATATATATGTATATGTGTATATAATGTTTTCTATATGTATATGTACAATGTAAATATTTAGCTAAAACACAGAGACATGAATTAATTCTCAAAGTGCTATCACTGCTAGAATCTCTGGAAACTGACTCCCAAGCAGCCTCGATTAAACCAGTTTACTTCATATTTTGCTTGTTTCTTTCCCTCAGTCTTGCTCCTAGTAATGTATTTCACAGTGGGTTTGATGTAATTACACAGAAACTTAATTCTTTGTCTCATTTATCCTTCTTTAATTTTATACTATGAGGGCCATTTTGTCTCATTAATGATTGTGTAGATATGACAGAAACTAATCATGGAGCCATTCCTTAATATCTCATGATGATAACAAAATCCCACAATAAGTAGGTTGTCTATGCCAGCTGCCCTGATTCCCTTTACACCAACTCATTTACAAACTCACTGCCATCTGTTTCTGCGTTATTACTGATAAAACTGTATTCAAAGACTGTCAATGATTTTCAATTGTAAATACAAATTTTTTCTCAATTCCCACTTTTGTGGAACCTATGATATTTTTGCAGGACTTCTTTCTAGAAATGTTCTCTTAAAACTACCCTTTCCCTCTGCAAAAGATATTGATTCCTATTCTCCAATGCTTCCATATTTCCTTCTGTGTGAGCACATCTCTCCCTTAAGAAATGTCATCAGGTAATTCATTCAGCATCTGAAAAATGGTAATGAGTGCCAACCACATGCCATATACAGGAATGCTTTGTTCTCATAACCAACCTTTCTCTCATCTACTATCTCACTGTCTAAACCCCACCCAACTCTCATGCCCTCTCTCCCTATATTTTCAAGGAAATTATTTCTAATTACTCTAGTTCACAGCAAAAAAAAAAAAAAATTGTCTTGGCCCAATGCCTATCTTCTTTATGCTTTACAAATAAATGAATACTCAGAGCAAGTTTCATGGGAAAGCTCCTGAATTATCAAAGAAATTGGTCTGGGAAAATGATGTATCTTCAATGCAGAGATTATCTTAACTTTTATGATGGTGGTAGTTTAGTAAGTGTCTACCCTTAAGTTTTCAAACACTACAGACATTTTACTAACGTAGAATAGGTACAGTGACTGGAAAAAGAAAATTGTAATTAGAAATAATACCAATATCCCCAAGGACTTTTCCTAGACTTGTTTGTTACATATCTATTATTCAATCCGTTCCATAACATAGTCACTCTCTACATAAAATGGCTGAAAATTTCATCAGCAATACTTAAAAAGTCAACAAGTGACAAAGAATTGGAATTAACCCATTTCTTAAAACATTTTATAAGGATCGCCATTCTCCCATAGATCTCTGAACTATAAAACAAAGAACTGATCTTAACAAACACCCAAGGGTGGTGTCTTTGAGGTGAGAGCAAATGTTATGTTCTTAGGTATTCTCTTTTTTTTTCAAGTTTACAGAAATGAAACAACAGAAGGTATAAACATAAAGAGACCCACAATAAAAAAAAAAAAAATGTGGTCTTAAAAAAAAAACTGAAAAAATGTCCATTCTTTTAAATTTATCTCCACCCATCATGTGGATTGAATTAGTCTCTAAGAGAAAAGATGCAAAGACCCATTGCTACAATCATTCCATGACTGAAAGCCTAGTAAAAAATAGGATGCTTTTCAGAATATGTTAAATGGAAGGAAAATTTAAGCAAACTGCTATGTGCAAACTATATTTTAGCCTATAATTAACCATAACAAGGTTTATATACCTTATAGCATGATCCAAATGTCTCCATTTTTATATCTCTACTTGACCAAAAACAAGTTGTCCTGATATACTTAAATATAGAATAAATATTTTCTTGTTAATATATGACTCTTTGATGCAATTAGGATTTCAAGGCTACACATCCTTTAAATATATGTAAACACAACAAATATTATATAGATACAGCAGCATTAGACAATGAAATATAAGTAAACCAGCATGATAACAGGCCCTATAACAGGACTAAAAGTGTTAGTTTTTCCCTAAAGCCAATTACTTCCCATATTTGGCTCGCAGTCCTCTTAAACTGACATCTCATTTGTTTCAAAAAAAGTACAGATAAATACATATCATAGAAACTCTACCAAATTCTATCAGAAATATTTTTGTTAGTCAAATCCTAAAACACCTCCCACTTCATGAGTAGAATTATAGTTTTATTTTCTTTAAAACACCACTTAAGAAAACCAAGAAAAAAAATGGTAAGGAAAAAAAAAGGGGTGGGGGGAAGTACTATAAAATGGAATAGTTATTTTATGAGGAAAAGGATGAATGACAAAAGAAACACCTGAAGAGGATTTTTAAAAAGCTTTAGAGCCTGATCCTATCATTTTAGTAATATCATATCATCCAATGAACTAAATACAGTGGTAAATGATAGCCTATCAATGCTCTCTGTATGTAATATAACAGTATTAGAACCTAGAGTTAACAGAGGTGCTTACCTTGAAGAAATTAAGAACACCCATGATTATTTCTGTTTTTATTGATCATTTCACTAGGACTATAAATTGAATTGCAATCAATATCCCATTTTAAAGATAGAAAAGCTAAATTAAATATACTTTGTTTAAATGGGGAAGGCAAATAGCATAGTGGTTACTTGATTAAGCTTCAGAATTAGACTCCCAAGGTGTTTAGTCCTAGTTTTAGTATTTAACTAGATATATGGCCAGAGGCAAGGTATTTAACCCCTCCAAGTCTTACTTTCTCTTGCCAAAAAAAAAAAAAAAATGGCTTTAATCAGAGCACACACAGGACTGGGTGGTTTTAGGGTTTAAGGGAGAGATTGCATACAACATACTTACCACAATTCCTGTAATATAACTAGTACTCAATAGATATTGGCCAGTAGTATACCGACAACAAAAATGGCCTGTGAAAATAAAAAATTCAAAATCCAGGCCTCTAGACTCCAAGAATGTATTTTAGCCAGGACTGCTGCCTCTGTTTTAAGACATTTTCTTTTACAGTGTGAGACACACAATCCAACGGAATCACAGCACATGTTCTCTCACCGGGGCTGCGCATTAGATACAGTATCTCATTCCAAAAAATGCAAGATGTTATTTTCTTTCATAAAACTTTCTCAAACAAAAATGTAAATACCATGTAACCATGCAGTAAAATCTTATTATAGTTATACTAGAGACCGGGTGCACAGATTCATGCACCAGTGGGGTCCCTCAGCCTGCTTTGCACCCGCTCACCATCCAGGATCCCTCGGGGGATGTTGGAGACCTGGTTTCAGCCCCACCTCCACAGGCCAGGCGGAGGGACCCCACCAGTGCCCAAATCTGTGTCCCAGGCCAGTTTCAGCCCACTCCCTGCAGGCCAAGCTGAAGGACTCCACTGGCCTCTAGTATGTATATAAGATCTTTGGTTAATCTTTTCCCACCTTCCCTCTGAGATTCATCAGTCTGTTCCATGTTTCCACGCCGGTGGTTTCTACTCCTGTGTTGAGTGTCTGGCCCCTGGTGGTCGGTGCATGTCATAGCTACCGGACAGTTGATGGGTCAGCTGGTCGGCCCATTGGCTAGTGGTTACTTAGGCTGATAGATAGATAGATAGATAGATAGATAGATAGATAGATAGATGATAGATGAAAGGAAGGAAGGAAGGAAGGAAGGAAGGAAGGAAGGAAGGAAGGAAGGAAGGAAGGAAGGAAGGAAGGAAGAAAGAAGGAAGGAAGGAAAGAAAGAAAGAAAGAAA
Source organism: Lasiurus borealis (assembly GCA_004026805.1). Classification (NCBI taxonomy): domain Eukaryota; kingdom Metazoa; phylum Chordata; class Mammalia; order Chiroptera; family Vespertilionidae; genus Lasiurus; species Lasiurus borealis. Next base: position 14,239 of record PVJN01013086.1, on the reverse strand, counting down.
GAAAGAAAGAAAGAAAGAAAGAAAGAAAGAAAGAAAGAAAGAAAGAAAGAAAGAAAGAAAGAAAGAAAGAAAGAAAGAAAGAAAGAAAGAGGAAGGAAGGAAGGAAGGAAGGAAGGAAGGAAGGAAGGAAGGAAGGAAGGAAGGAAGGAACTAAGTGAAAAGCACAATGAGAACTCATAATTACTTTGAATTTTTCCATCGAGTCCCTGGAGAAGGTTTTACACGCTGCATCAATTTCCTTTCCTATCACGCCAAGAATGGATTCTTGTTCAGTCTCCAGGCAAAGAAGTTGATCCTTGAGCTGCAATCTGGCCTCTTCCATCCTCCGTAAGTGCTCTTCTTCATTGCTTATATGTTTCTCCTAAAGCATTCATAAATAAAAACAATTATTAGGTGAAGGCAAGGAACACCTGGACTATCCATACAACCAACTGAAAGCAGTGCATTATAAAACAGACCTAACTCCAGCAGTCCCTTTACTGGAATAAAACCTTCTGCCTACTCATTAACCGAGGTCAGCTTATAAAGAATTCATGAGTCGGGCATTGAGGGAACTGGTGGTGGATAACAGACAAAGAAAAGTAAAGTTAATCTGCAACCAAAAGTAAAAGTTGAAAAAAATCCCTTATCAATTAATAATTTAATGTCATTAATGGATCAGAGTAAAAGCTGATACTATAAAGTGACTTTGAACTACCAACAATTTAATAAAACAGTATGAAATGCAAAATGTCAAATAAGATCATGTCAGCTTTCTCATTTAAGAAAAAAACTAAATGTTATCATCTTTATGTCATCAAAACATCATCTTTTAAAAGTCTAAGTTTTCAAATGCTATTATACTCCATAATAGCTTCAAGTCACAAAAACGTGATAAAAGCAAGATGGAGCTCTTTTCAAGTAAGCAAATAGTATATTTAAGAAAAAGGATTTCCAAGGAGCCCTTTCACAGATTACAAGGACTTGGGGGCCCTCTGTAGGCAGAACAATTTTCAATCATGATTACACAATGTCATTACCAGGGAAATTCAAGTTGTAATGCACAAGGCTTGGAAGGGGGAAAAAAATAGATTCACTAAAATTGTAAGCGTAAACAGTGGACCAATAAATCATGATGCTGGCTAGTTTTGCCTTCAGATCTTCCATAGTAGCCTAATCATCTTTACCTCCCCTAACAAATACAAGACAAGCAGGAAAATTACGTGGTCAGCAAACCCAGCTTGAATTTAAAATAACAAAGAGATATTTTCAATAAAAAATTAACAGGAAAAGTAGAATGATATTTTAGCAGAATAATCACACATATTTCCTTTAAATTTGATTTTTAATGATTTTTAATATATTTTTATTGATTTCAGAGAGGAAGGGAGAGGGAGAAAGAAATATTAATGATGACAGAGAATAATTGATCAGCTGCCTCCTATATGCCCCACACTAGAGATAAAGCCCACAACCCAGGCATGTGCCCTGACAGGGAATCAAACTGTGACCTCCTGGTTCATAGGTCAACATCACCTGCTGAGCCACACCAGCCACCAGGCAATTCAACTTACTTTTTCAAATAAATGAAACACCCTCTGCCCCAAAGAACAGTCCTTTCACAACCTGTCTCCTGCCCTTCTCTCCAGTCTCATCACCCTCCTTTCCATTCCCCCTTGAAGCTTTAACCTGTTGCAGCTTCTCACACATGCATACATGTGTGTCTTATGATCAATCTGATGTCTTCAAACCTGCTTCAAGTTGCACTAACTGGTAGCCAAGAGACAGCATTTGTCTTGATGATACATCATTCTGGTCTGGACTTCAGCTTTGTAAACTTAGGAACTGGATTTTTTTTTTTATACTCTAAGTCGAGTCACCTTTTAGCAGTAGAGTAACATTAAATTCACAAGAGACTAATGTGCAAACTAGAATGCCACTTAATTAACTACATTAATTTACAATGAGAACTATAACTGCCATATGGATCAGAATACTCATGTCAGCATAACCAATACATTTTCTCCCTGTAGAGCGGTCTAGATGAGAAGGCATATTCTACAGAATGTTACTTAATAAACAAAAAATAACAGCAGCCTGGCATGTCCATCTACACATCAGGAACATACAAACCATGATAATAAACGTTCCATTCTCCTGGGCAGTGTTTATATGGAGCCTGCCCAAATACATCTCCCTAATTTTCTGCTTTGTCCACATGCAGACCCGGCCATTCCCTCCTGATTAATATGGCATTTCTTTATATATATGGATATCTTGATCTCACCTCAGAGCCCTTCTGGAAAATTAGCATCCTGGCTCTGAATAGTATTTGATGATGATGTGGTTTACTTACTAGAAAGCAACCTACTGTCAAGTCTCTAGGTGAGGATCCTTGCTTTTGTATCGTTGCTACATAACAACAAGGACACACCAAGATCAATGCTATCTCTTGGCTACCAGCTCCTTCTGAAAGAGCGCAACTTCAAAGAGTTGTATGGGAGAAGCCACCTGTGGGTAAACCTGCCATCTATACTTCTTATCCTTCAAAGTTTATCCTCAAGATGCCTTCTTTTCTTAATCACCCGATATAAAATATTTCCACAGCACATTATTCTTATCATAGTTTTTAAAAAATGTATCAACCTGTCTTCTTCAATAAACTGCTTGTTTCAGGAGACCACAAAACATATTTGTAATTATTTTGAAATTTCCCAAGTTTGCTACATAAGTGATTTAATCATTTTTGAAGCTCAAATTCAACACTGTAAAGATAATTTCATTAATTACCATGAAGACCTATACACTCAGAGGCCACACACGTGTGCTAGGAGGTTGCCTCTGCACATACACGGGTGTGATGTTAGTGAAGAAAATACTCTACCTGAGGTTACCGATGTATTTAGAGGACAACTGTTCATAGTCTTTAAACCCAGGCCATTCACAATGGTGTCCTCATTGATCTTTCTGTTCTCGTTTTTCTCATAGCCATCTTTCTTTTACCAACTGTCACTTTTCTGTTATGTGACTTTTATTAAGAAGAAGACAAAACTATTTCCATATTTTGATATCCTTAAGACATTGATGTCAGAAAATCCCTATAAATTCAATCTCTTTAGCAAAAATTGAAAATTATTATTCAATTCACTTCCTCTGTGAGATCGTTAGCATGTCTTGTCTAATCTCCCTTTAAAGTAAATCTCAGAACTACAAACTCATAGAGATCAGGGGGTTCAACTGCCTATTCTCTCAGAAATCCCTTCTTTTATATATCTGACAGAAGGTGAGCCAACCCCTACGTGACCAGCTCAAATTTCAAGGAACCGCACACTTGACAAAACTGTAAAATCTCTCATTAGTCTAATTGCTATGTACTCAGGAGTTAAAGTAAGCAAATGAATCCTCCACCCTTATTAAGTCTTCCAACACTCCAGGTAAAGTACATGTGTTTTTTTTTTTTACTTAACAAGGCTGCAGATATGGCCCCTTGCCAGTTCTCCATCTCAGCATGTGCTCCAGGACTCTACATCTGGAGCTAAGTAAGCTGTTCCTTCCTGTACTTACGCAATTGTTTTATTTATTAACTCATTAAACAAATTTTTATGGAAGGCCTACTGTGCTGAGACATTCTTCTGGGCCTAGAGATATAAATGAGATATATAAGGCCCTTGCCCTAACTGAGCCAATAAATATCTCCATTAAAGTTCATCAGGTTTTTTTTGTTTGTGATTTGAGAATATCAATTTGTATACTAATGGTGACACCCAATCAATTCACTCTTTCTCTCCAGTTTCATGTTTCAGAAATAGCTCTACCAGTGGAGCAAGCACAGCTACTTCTGTGGAAAGGCTAAGAGGGTGACAGGATGACAGTAATCCAGGCATCCTAGCTGATTTGGAGGCATATCTATCTATAAATATAAAAGTCTAAGTGAATGTTACGACCTGATAACCGATAACTCAATGACCAGATAACCTGGCAACCAGCTGGTAACTATAATGCGCACTGACCGTCAAGGGGTAGATGTTCAATGCAGGAGCTTCCCCCTGATGCTGCTCAATGCATTCCCATAGCCAACCTCCCACAGCCATCCAACCTTCTGCAGTCCATCTCCGCAGCCAACCCTGATTGGGACTGGGGAGACAACCCCAAAAGGCTGGGAGGGATCCCACCCATGCACAAATTCATGCACTGGGCCTCTAGTAGATTACTAAGGGAATATGAGAATATTTAGGCACTACCATGGCTATTCCCTGGGCTTCCAATGAATTCAAAGGAAGCAAGGAATCTACAACAAAAAGCTACCATATTTCTAGAGAACCAGAGGTAGGACAAGGCATTTTAGATACTTTTAGAATATGGAAAATACAGTTAGTCTTTTCAGCACAAATGGACACAGATACCTGAGTGTTATAACTACATATAAGGGCCTTCTTTGTGGATATGGAAGAAGCTGACCAAAGCAGTTTATATCATCCAAGAGGAGAGATCATCTAGATTATGGCTGAGGTTGAACTAGAGAATAAATTCAATCCTAATGTTACAAATGAGGAAACCAAAGTTCAGACAGACTTTAGTAACTTGGACTAAATTCAAAGAGCCTACAACCCATGCCCTGAGTCCCCTGACTCCCTGACTGGTGCTCTCTGCTAAAATGCTAGAAAGGTCAAAATTATAAAACTGAACTTTGGAAAGCCAGTGTGAAAACACTGAGAAAAGTCATCAGCAGGTTATGTGGAGACTAACGTAGTGCTAAAGTAGAAAGAACAACTAAAAAAACATTTCTGGATGAGCCTTATCATTAGAAAACATATGACATATTCAAAATAAACCATAAAACGAGGAAAAAGCTCATCAAGCACACACAATATCCTAAACTTTTAGGGTCTCTCCATCCACACTAGAGACATATCCTGTGTACACATGAAACCTGCTCTGGAAATTAATTATTAAATATAGTAACCATACATTAAGCATGTGTGGTTCCACTGTCCAGACAGTAAAAGTTTTAAGAAGCTTCCATTTCAGGACAAGAAAAGCTTGTATTTATTGATATTTACTTTTAAAGGAAATTAAAAATTATACTGCTCACACTCTCATCACATACACACACACACACACACACACACACTGCCAACTGGTTTGATCAAGGGACCAGTATTCCAAAGAATAAGAAATACTCCTCTAATTCTATATTTGTGGTTCAGCACACTCCTCATAACTCAGAACATTCACTTTCCCAAAGACTGTAAGAGTATAAAAGAGACATGATCTTAATGCAAATACAGTAACTTCAATAAAACTAGAGCATGTCCAAAATGTTATCTCCTTGGTAAAAGCTTATGAGATTCCTTCAATGTCTTAAGATTTCCCGAAAAGCTGCTTTATTCCCAAGATGGTTATTACTTGAAATGAAAACAATTCTTCACACACCTTAACAGAAATATAAAGCACACTCATCCAAATAAATAAATTATTCCTTTACAAAGCTAGTGTTTTTCCTTTACAGAAAATAAACTTGAATAACCACGTATGACAATATTTGATACCCAAAGCCATCTTTAATATATCAGCAGGGGCAGAAGGAAAAAGAGGTAGAGAAAGATCAACTCATATGGGGTGAGGCAAAAGTAAGTTTACAGTGGTTCCTATAGGAAAAAAAAAAATGCAATACTTAATAAATTATAATACAAGAATAAGCAGTGTTTTGCATACTCACACCTGTAAACCTTCTTTTTGCTCCACCCTGTATCAAAGGCTGAAATAAAAACTACCACAATGTAATTCAAAGTTATTGGAAGCATGGCTTGTTGAAACTCTAGATCTGCACACATCACCTAAAAAGTTCTGGGAAAGAGTATTTCTGTAACACAAGATAACTGTATGCCTAAGCTTTAAATCCAGGACACTAGCATTACAGGGCAAATAATGAAACTATCCTGAACAAAAATTGAATCTGTCTGGAAACCGTTTATCTGGTTCTCTGAAGAAGGCTCACATTACTTATGCCAACGGAGTTGACTCAGCTGTAAGGAAGTTGAGATATAATATGAAACACCAACGAAAGCAGAAACAGCAGCACGACTCAACTGGAAGGATCTACCATGGATGTTACAGGAGACTTGAAAAGAGTTTAATCTGGAAAATTACCACAATGCAATGTACTCAAACTGTCTCGCAAAATGGCCCATAAATAAATAACACCTTAAGTGCTGGTCACGCCGTAACTACTTTTTGCAGATGTACTTCTTAAAAACAGAAGATCTTCTAAGACAGTAGGCTTCTTAAATCCTAAGTATGGTTATTTAACACTTCGATTGGTATCAAAAAGAAACAAAAACAAAGTAACATAATTCTAAAACTCTACAGTTCTGATCTATTTGAAAATCTCCATGGATTTGTCCTACATATACCCTTTGCCCTCTGTGAACCCAACAATACTGAGGAATAAAGAGGACCAGAAAAGGTCATAGGACTGCATGTTTTTTCCTTGTTACAAAAACCCAATAAGATGCACTTCCTTCTTTACACATATGGATGTTATAACAAGACAGAACATCTCAGCTCTTAGGAAAGCTAGGTGCCCGCATTGTGCTCTGCTGGCACTTTATATGAGCTTCTGCTAAACCACTATGTGTGTCTTTTATAAATGTCCCCTCACCAGACTGTGACTTCAAGCTTAAAAAGAAATCTTATTCTTTTTCATTTAAACATCCCAGCACCTAGTAGAGTGTCTTACACATAGCAGGCAGTCAATACATTTTCTGCAACAGATAAATCCTTTTATGTTCCTTTCATTCCACAAGCATTTTTTGAGTATGTTCTCTATGTGCTAAGCATAGTAGATCCCAACTATGCAACAATCAAAGACAAAACAGAATCTCTGAACTCAACTTTTCATGTTTCAGTAAGCTGGTTTTTGCAATAAATTAATTAGCAAACTCATTGAGGACAATCATCTTTTCAGTAGCAGATTCTTGTGACTGTCACAGCAAGCTGATGTAAGAGGGTTGCCAGGGGTAAGAAGTAATGAGATGCAGAATAAATTCTGAGCACAAAACCAAGAAGAGCTACTGATGGATAAAGTACTGGTCCATGTATGAAAGAATGAGGTGGTTCTTTATACGTACTTAGTAAGCAAAATAACATTATAATTACTACAAAAGATTGATTTCCTAAAATAAAAATGTCACTATTTTGTGGGTTAGATATACTCTTCGTCTTCTGAAAGTAGATGCTGAAAGTAGATGTTTTACACTGTTTCCTTCAAAGAAAAGAAAGAAGTTAAGATCAATAGTATATGAAGAGTAAGAACTGAGAGCATTGGTAAAATCATAGAGCTAACAGAATAAATAATGACATATTAAAACATTGGATATATAAATTTGATGCATGTTAAACCTTTGGTGTGAAAGACTTTCCAATCTATAACCTATTTGGTCTTGGGGAGGCTTAGGAAAATTATCCATTAGACAAAAACAAAAAAATGGAAATTCAAATTTAAACTTCTAACCCCATGTAAGTAAGTTATTTTTGCATCAGGCTTTTCAAGATCATTTTCTAGGAGAATACTGAGCAATACAAAGATCATTGGCAGCATAATCAAAAAGGTGTTGGGATATACATTGAATACATTTCTAAAAATTAATATTCAAAGTTAGAAACAAAAACCTCTCTAAAGGGTATTTATTAAGTTGTAGAACTATTCTGTAATTCTGTATATCTATCAAGTCAAATGCCTGGAAATAGAAGTAACATTATTTAAAATAAGCAGTTCTGATACATATCTATTTCTGAAACAAACAACTAAAGTTTTAAATTATGCATGTGGAATGAACATTGTTTAATTTTCAAAAGAAAAAAGAATGTATCATTCATCTCCAGAGAAATGTTTGTAAGCTTACAGCATCTTTATAAACCATCAGAATTTCTTCCCCTTCTTGTTTTATACTTAAAAGATGCTTAAGCGTGCATTTATTCTTCAAAAGAATATGCTTTAAAAAAAAAGTTTAAAAACAAATCTAAAAATATATAATATAACCCATGTATACAATAAGCACTTCCTGTTTTTTTCCATAAAACTTACAGAATACTGCTTGTTTACCATTAGCATTTAAAATAGTAATGAGTGAAAACCTCAATGAAAGCAAACCTGGACATTCGTCTTATGTTCCCTTACAGGGTCCACCAAAGCAAAATAGGAATGCTTAACTTAAGCAAAGTGCTGAAAGACATAATTTAGAACTCTCCATGTGGCCTATTCCACACCTCACCCAAATCTATGTACCATTATTCAGTTTAAGCCTTACACTAGGGGTTATCACTCACAATTTCAAAATTAAATGACATCAAATTAACAGTTCGGGCTGTTTAAGTGCCCATACAGAACTACTTTCCTCTCAAGCCCTTGAAAGTGATCAACCACTTGGTGAGTTAAGGATCAATGGCAGGCCTCTCCATCAAATTCAAATCAGGAGAAATAAAGACCCAAACTTGAACTTCACTCCTTAAATTCATTTAAAATCAAACTCTTTTCCTGTCCATGGTTGGTAGAGAAGTCACTGCCAAAGTAACAGAGTTGGAAAATGGCTTTTCCACACCTGCTTCATTTTGGAAAGTACAGACCAACTGTACTTTGATTCATTATATTTCTTGCCCCTCCCCCTGCAGAGTTGTATGTATACCTCCCCCCACCCCAGCTGTATAGTCCCTTGACCTTTGCATTCTAAACTTGTTTCTTAGTGTCTGGCACAATGTTTCATACCTAGTAAGCACTTTGATGTTTCAGTCAATTCTCTGTAGAAGTCAAGGACTACTGCGGACTTAATGACCCCAAGTGGTTCAATTAAAAATGCTTTGTAAATGACAAACACAAAATTTATAAGTTTACCTTTAATTGGACTGTTTTATTATTTTTACTGTGGTTTTTTTTTAAGATGACAGGAATCTGACAGGAAATTACTCATAAGATCCTAATTAGTGCTTATTTAGAGTATCTGATTTAAATTTGCCTCCTAATTAATTCCTGGTAGTTACAGCTTTGTTCTACTCACACAACTTAAAATGGACGAAGCACCAAAGAGTACAGTCTGTCTAAAAGTGGCCTACAGTGTAAACTTTAAAGTAAATGTTAGAAGTCAACAGCTCATTTGCTTCTATTCTTTCTTGTTTCTCAAGAAAAGAATTTGAAATCAGAGAATTCTGCCTTCTTCTATCAAAGAGTTTTTAGGGGAAAAAAATGTGGAACTGTGATTTTGTAGAGTAGTAAACATTTTAAAGAACAGACATATGACAATCATATATATTTATCCACATCATAAAAAATGGCAATCCTAAACAGATGGTCGAATTAGAACTGAAACACAGAACTAAACCACACTTGATTCATTTTTTCCTGATCTCTTTTATGTGGCAATATCAGGTTTTAATTAGATTTTTCTAACAAAATCATTGATGACTCCTTCTCCAAAGTTTGTATCAGGCTAAAAAGAATCCAAGAGTATATGGTAATCTGTTGAATATAATAACCTTAAATTTAAATTCAACATTAAGAGGGCAATGAAAAGACACAAATGTGAGTCATTCTACTGGCAGTAAAGGGGGAAAATAAAAGGAATTTGTGTCCACATCCTGTTTCCACCACAAACTATGCAATGTTGTGCAAGTCACAATATACTCTCAACCTCAGTCTCCACCATCTGTAAAAATGGGTGTTATTACTACACTTGCAAATGAGAATAACAATTATCATTTTTCAAAGGTCCACATTTTGTACAAGAAAACTATTTCATAAGTGTTTTTATCCAGCAGAGCCATAGCCTTAAAATATGTTGCTAGGTGCAATTCTTCAAATGATTTAAACAAAGGATTCCATGGGAAGGAACCAAGTTACATTTCTATGAATCCTGATGTACTCGACACTTAAGTTCCTATGAACTGCTAAAGCTTTGGATATGTCACCATTTGTGGTGTTGAGGTATCTCCTAATTGTTTCATTGTAGTTACTGTCATATCCTGAAAGCACTCATAACCCTATCTAATAAAAGGGTAATATGCAAATTAAGCATCACTCCATCGCACACATGGCAGCGCCCGGTTCCCCTCAGCCTCGCCGGAGTTCCCCAATCCTGTGGGGGGACTGCTGCTGAGAGTGGGCAGCACGAGCAGCTGACAGAATGCTTGCTTTGTCGCCGCAGCAATGGAGGGCCCCTGAGCAGCGGGAGTGGAGCGGCCAGGGTGGGACACTTGCTTCATTGCCGCAGCATCACCCTGGCTGCAGAAGGCTTCTGGGGGACAGGGGGGCAGAGGGGCCAGCCTGCAGCCTCCGCAGTCAAGCACAGGCCCAGAGAGGAGATGGCAGGCCCGCCTCCTATGTGAGGGGTGCAGCTCCCGGCAGCACACTGCACACAGTTCCTGCCAGCTCCTGCGGAAGCTGCAGACAGCCTACTGCCCATGATATCGCACAATGGGCCACTAATAGAAAATAAAGTCCTCCGAAGAGAACTAAGTATAACTATTAAAACAAGCAGGTACTACATGAGATAGCTAAGTATCCTGTATAATAAAGAGGTAATATACAAATTGACCATCACTACAAAGCACAAGATGGCCACCCTCATGTGGACACAAGATGGTCGCTATAAGGTAGCCAGCAGGGGAGGGCAATTGTGGGCAATCAGGCCAGCAGGGGAGGGCAGCTGGGAGGGATCAGGCCTGCAAGGGAGGGCAGTTGGGGGCAATCAGGCCTGTAAAGGAGGGCAGTTAGGGGTGACTGGATGAGCAGAGAAGGGCAGTTGGGGGCAACCAGGGCTGCAGGGGAGGGTAGTTGGGGGCAACCAGACCAGCAGGGGAGGGAAGTTAGGGGTGACCAGGCCAGTAGGGGAGAGCAGTTAGGGGCAATCAGGCTAGCAGGCGAGCACTAGGCATCAATCAGGCTGACAGGGGAGTCATTAGGGGGTGATCAGGTTGGCAGGCAGAAGTGTTTAGGGGCAATCAGGCAGGCAGGCAAGCAGTTTGGAATCAGTACTGCTGACTTGTGAGAGGGATGTCCCAGATTGGAGAGGGTGCAGGCTGGGCTGAGGCACACACATACCCCCACTTCAAATGCACAAATTTTGTGCACTGGGCCTTTAGTCCCAAATAACCTTCATAATCTATATATTGGCCAGAAATGATTCTTATAGATTTTGATACAATGGAAAAAATAAGATTAGTAAACCGAGTCCTTTTCCCATTTCTACCAATGGACAACAGGGAGAACTTGGGAAAGTCAATTAACTCTGGGCCATAGTTAACTCACTTATAAATAACTCGCCAATATATTGGGAGTACATATTGTTTAAAGCCCTTGTACACTTTAGAAGTATATTGATGACAAATGTTTTGGGAAATAAAACCTTTGTACAACCGTTCAGAGCAACCCTGTAAACTTTGAGACAATGCTTGTTAAAAACTAACACATAGACTTTTTTGGGGGAAGGCAAAAAAACAGAAAGTACTGAAGAATCTTTCAACATTGCCATGGCTAACTATAACTATAAGATATGTGTACCCATGTACCAGCATCTCCTGTAACAGAGAAATTCCACGTATGGTAGTGACTAATGGTGGATTAAAGAAGAAAAGTAAAATGAGGAGAGTATATATCTAGCCTTTGGCTTTTTCCAGGGTTGGGTCTCTAGTGACAAGAAACATATTCTTATAATTCTGCTTAGAATGAAAACAGTAACAAATACAAATGAGATTTGTTGTTGATTTGGTTCCCAGTTGGGGCACATATCTGGGTTGTGAGTTCAATCACCAGTCAGGGAGTTTAAGGGTATACAGAGGGCAACTGACCAATGTCTCTCTCTCTCTCTCCCTCCCTCCCTCCCGCTTCACATTCTCTCTCTCTCTCTCTCTCTCTCTCTTTCTCTCTCTCTCTCTCTCCCTTCCTCCTTCCCTCCCTCTCATCTTCTGGTGAGAATTTAAAAAAATTACTTGATCTATAATTATAAAATAGAGAAAAAAGCAAATAATGTAATCAACAACAAAATAATGCTACATTTACCAGATAAAATATTGGGTGGCAAATAAACTTGATTTTGAAAAAAACGTTCAATGACATGTAAATTCAGAGTACACGGCTATGCACAGAGCATGATCCCAAGTGGAGGTTGTGGATCTGTCTGTGTAGAAAAGAACAGTAAAGAGAATTTCACCAAAACACACATTTTTAAAAAGCTAGGAGGTGAGGTTTCATGTGAGTTGTTATATCATCCTAAAAAAATGCCCTGCATTTTTCACAACGAAATTCTATTGTTTCATAATTTTTAACTATTTCCTTTTAAAGACAAAACTATTTTTAAACCTACAATTTCAGAATTTATAGAAATGAACAGTCAGTAAAATTACATTATTCTTTCACTAATAAATGAAAATAAATGTTTTATTATATTTGCATTAGGCTTAGAAAACAAATTTAATGTCTATCATTTTCTTTAATACCATTTTTCTCATTGCTTTTTTACTTGCCCAAAATACTGTATGTATTGTTCATGAAACATCCATACTTATAAAAAGTAAGGATGGAGGTAATATGCAGAGTATAAATGGAATACTTTACCAAATAATGTTTTCTTAATTTTAGGCACCAGCTCTATCAAAAATACTATGTAAAAATGTTCAAAATTAAAATCAATCTTTCAATACTTACATGACAGAATTATCTGGAAAGCTCTAAATAAAATGGCCAGTGTCATTAATAAACTCATAGCTGTGTTAATGATGTCTTTTTTAATTAAATCAGATATGGGTCTATATAGATAAGACATTTAAAACCTTTACTATGTCAATTTTGATGCCTCCTGAGCAAAAATGATTTAATGATACACTAACTTTTTCAATGATTCACAGATTCCAGCAAAACCAATAAAAATATATTTCTGATAAAATAAACAACATTATAAGTTTTGAGGTAAGTGCCAGAAAAATATAAAGTTTAATATTAATAAAATGATTTTAGAACAAAAGAAGAAACCAAACAATTTTCCTTTAAAATTTTAAGCAGCACATATAATAAATTTTAACGATTCTATAAATGGGATAAAATTCTATCTGTACCCTTTCATGAGAGCTTTTTCTCTGGTAAGAAGCTCATAATAAACTCTTAACTGCATATGTAAAAATTCTGTGGGTTGCACAATACTTGTTCTCTTTGTCATGTAAAATTGAAAAATAACACTTGATGCTAAAGCAAAATCAGATGTTGGAAAAAAACGTATTTTATTACCACATATCAAAAAATGTATTTTATTCCCACATATCACCACCGAATACATGAGAAAAATATGCTACAGTTAGTTATTCGGTACATATATATGGACAGCATTTTCTACTACTAATTAAGGCTGCCGGTACTAAAGCTGTATACGAATTTTGATTCAGTTTTCACACTTCTTTGTTTACCAAGTAAAAACATGACAAGAAACAAAGACCTAAGCAAAAGTATGCAGTTAAATTAGTAGTAAGACATTTTAAAAAAAGGGAAAATGTGTGTCAGTGGCATGAGTAGCATCACATATTTATGTTAGAGGTGGACCTGCAAGAATAAGGCTTTGTTAAGCAAACAAGAAAGACTTCCCTTCTGATTACAGCAGGGGCCCATCCCAAATCCCGTCAACCCACAAGGCCCATTTATCAAGATCATTGCACTGCTCGAATGGTAATCTCTGGGCTCTAAGTCCTAGGCCTTTTTTCACTAAAAATGTATTTTTATCTTATGCTCTTTCTTGCTTTTATTCCCCCAAGTAAGGCACAGTGTGTGTGTGTGTGTGTCCTATATATTAAAGAGGTGATATGCAAATTGACCATCACACCCTGACACAAGATGGCCACCACAAGATGGCAGGCAGGGGAGGGCAGTTGTGGGCGATCAGGCCAGCAGGGGAGGACAGTTAGGGGTGAACAAGCCAATAGGGGAGGGCAGTTGGGGGCAACCAGGTTGGCAGAGAAGGGCAGTTAGGGGCAACCAGGCAGCAGGAAAGGGCAATTGAGAGGGACTGGAACTGCAGGGGAGGGCAATTGGGGGCAACTAGGCCTGCAGGAGAGGGCAGTTAGAGGCAAAAAGGCCAGCAGGGGAGGACAGTTGGGGGAAACCAGACTGACAAGGGAGGGCAGTTAGGGGTGACCAAGCCTGAAATGGAGGACAGTTGGGGGTGACTGGGACTAAAGGGGAGGGAGGACAGTTGTGGGAGACCGGGTCTGCAGGGGAGGGCAGTTA
>PVJN01013085.1:0-49644 GCA_004026805.1 Lasiurus borealis | reverse complement strand
GAGAGGAATCCAGCCACACAGTGGTGCCTCCAGTGTAGGAGTGAGTGCTGGCAATATCAGCAGAGGAAACCCAACCAATGCACAGACTCTGAGAAACAATAAATTATTTTTTTAAGCCACCAAATTTAGGTTTGTTGCATACCAGTAGATAGTCTATACTTAAATTCCCCTGATTGTTAAAATGATGTCCTTCATAGCTGCTTATCACAGTTTTTTATTCAAAATCCATTCCAGACTCATACGTTGAACTTAGTAATCCCATTTCTTTAGTGTTCTTTTATTTATACTTGTCTCTTTCATATTTTTTTGTCTTTAATGATATTGACATTTTTATTAAATAATCTGGGTCCATTGCCTTATAAAATATTATATAGTCTTGATGGATCTGATAATTTTCATATAAACAGTTTCAGTTTAGGCTTTTTTGTCAAAATATAATAGTTAATGTATACTTCACAATGTGTCATGTTAAGAAAGATTCAAAGCTTGATAACACAATTAAGATGGTTCCCACCAGAGTTATAAATTATTAAAAAAATATTTTGAGTTTGTTAATGTTCTGTTCCCCAGTTAATTTGTACCGAATGGCTATAGCACCCATTAATGATTCTTGCCTGAGTAAGTTATTTTCAGTGATTACAAAAAGGTGATTTTGTAATGCTATCATTAATTACATACATTCTTCAACATTCTTCTGAAAAATAAACTTTCCCTCCTTCAGCCCTTCTCTCTCTTTCTTTTTGTGGATTCCTAGAAACATTTTGCTATTATTCAGTGTGTTAAAATTTACTGTAATCATGTTGTTCTTGATATTTAAATTTCTCAAAGATGATCAGTAGGAGCCCTTCAATGCTTCCATCTTATTTATGTACTTCCTTGCTTTCTGGTACACTAACTCACCTTGTGAACCTTCTCTCACTCTAATCTTTATCAAGCCTTTCTCCAAAGAGACTAGCTCCTTTTACTGGGAAATGATATTAAGAACCAAGAATTGTCTAGCATACTGGGGGAATCATTCTACTTATGTGTATTCTTCATTTGTTACTTATTTGCCATCCTTCTTTCTGATGTTTTGTAGTAATCTAAGGAAAAGTCACATGTTGGGTCTTTCTGAATGTCATCTCTTATATAAAAGGCCTGTGGCTATCATGCCATAATGCCATCATGACCAAATGAGCAGCGGCTCTCATGGTGGGCGGGGTGGGGTGTGAACTACTAGCGGCAGAGAGCTATGAGTAGCAGAGGTGGGGCAGCGAGCTGAGGCAAGCAGAAGTGAGTTACTCATGCATGATTTTGTGCACATTGGGCCTCTAGTTTTTTGTTTGTTTGTTTGTTTTTTATAAATCTGCAGAATATTGTGGGAGAAGGGCTGGGACTAGTAATTTATAGCAGTTTTTGTATATGTTTCTATTTATTACACACCATGTTTCAAAAAGGATATGAGGTACCTTAAAATGTATAAACAAGCTGCCTCTCACGATAGTAGCTGCCTCTTCCCATAGTGCCCGGCTGGAAAGCTGCCTCTGGTAATAGCAGCTGCCAGTTGCAATATAACCCAGTCAGGCAACTGCCTTGTGCTACTTTCCAGCCTCGTAGTTGCCTGTCGTGTTACATAGCAGCATGTCATGAAATTTAGGGGACTCTAAGGGAATATGTGTTTTTTTAAATTATTTTTATTGAATTTTTGGGGGTTATATAGTTAATAAAATTATATAGATTTAAGGTGTACACTTCTATCATACATCTTCTGTATATTGTATTGTGTGCTCACTTCCCCAAATCATATCTTATTACATCACCATTTATTCCCCTTTAGTCTCTCCTGCTTCCCCCACCACCATTTCCTTCTGGTAATGACTACACTGATGTCTGTCTATGAGGGTTTTTGGGTGATTGTTTTTTGTTTTTTTCTTAATCATTTCACCCTTTACATTTATCCTCTTTACCCCCTACTCTCTGACAGCTATGAGTCTGTTTCTATTTTGTTTGTTAATTTATTCTGTTCATGGGACTCCATATATAAGTGAATCACAAGGCACCTGACCCCTCTGACTGGTCCAGCCCATCCAGAACAATACTCTCCAGGTCCATCCACGCCACTGCAAAAGGCAAGATATCCTTCCCTCCATAGCCAAGCGGCATTCCACTGTGTAAATGCACCACAGCTTTGTTATCCACTCTCCTACTGATGGGCACTCTGGCTGCTTCCAAATCTTGGCTATTATAAATAACTCTGCAATGAACATTGGGATGCATACATTTTTTCAAATTAGTGTTTTGGGTTTCTTCAGATAAATTCCCAGAAGTGGAACCACAGGGTCATAAGGCCATTCCATTTTTAATTTTTTGATGTAACGCCAAACTGTTTCCCACAATGGTTGCACGGGTCTGCATTCCCATCAACAGTACATGAGGGGTTTTGTTTTTTTCTTCACATCCTTGCCAACACTTGTTGTTTGTTGATTTATTGATGATAGCCATTCTGGCAAGTGTGAGGTAATATCTCTTGTGGTTTTAATTTATATTTCTCTGATGATTAGTAATGTTGAGCATCTTTTCACATGTATATTGGCCATCTGTACGGTCTCTTTGAAGAAGTGTCTATTCAGGTCATATGTTCTTTTTTAAATTGGATTGTTTGTTCTTTTGGTGTTCTGTTTTGTTATAAAATTTGAAAATCAAATTAAAGACATAACTGAATTAGAACTCATCAAATAAAAGAAGAGTCCATATTGATATAAATAGCTGATCACCACAAATAAAAAGGAAAAGTTCTACCTTAGAGCTCTACTAGTAAATACTGAAGAAATGATGAAATTAGAAAATTAATATTTTGCAGCCATATAGTAATAGTTATAATTGTTTCAAGATAAGAAGCATCAAGGGGTTAAATTTTAATGAGCAAAATATTTATACATACAAGGTATGGCAAAAGTAGGTTTACAAATTGTGAGTACCAGAAACATAGAGTTTATTCTGATATTATTATTTATTAATTATTATATTACTAGAGGCCCAGTGCATGAATTTGTGTACCTTGAATGGAACTGTGGGTCGTGACTCTGCAATGGGCATCGATGTGGGTCTCAGTTCATCCTCTATACCCCAGTCTGGCCCCTCCCATCATGGCCCCCGGTCCCCTGTCTGCTGGGGTGACCCCTGAGTCCTCCTGCTGCCACCACTCCCACGCTCCCATGTTCCGACAGGCTGACGGCATGGAGTGGGGTGCAGGGAGGCCCAGCACAGGCAGTGGGTATGAGGGGAGGCTCCGGCACTGGCAGTGGGTGCAAGTGGAGTCGTTGCTGGCAATGGATGCAAGCTGTGGCTGCTGCCCGAATCACTCCTCAGGAGCAGGGGGAGGTGGAGAAGCCCTGAGGGGCGTTCAGGCTGGCAGCCGCCGCCTGCACCCACTGATGGCGCCGAGCAATCACGGCCAGTGCTGGGCGCCAGCAGCAGGTGCAAGCAGCAGCTCCAGCACTGGCAGTGGCTACAAGTCGGGCCAGTGCCAGCAGCAGGTGCAAGCACCCAATGCGATTGCGTGCATGGGAGCAAAGAATTTTCAGTAATCGTCAGAGGCTTGCTCTGATGACAGCGACCGACCACCTGTCTTGGTCTGACATCCCCACTCACCTGCTGCACCATCTGGCCACCGGCCATGTTCCATGCTCTGCCACCTGCTGCTGGTGCCTGCCATGTTCAGTGCATGCCTCCTGGTGCTCAGTGCATGTCATAGCGACCAGTTGTTCAATTGTTCAATTGTCCAATGTTCAATCTATTTGTTTATTAGGGTTTTATACAGAGAGATTTCCTATACAAACAATTGAAAAGCTACTTTACCCCACCCTGTGTATATGCATACACACATGCATATACATACACATATAGAGAAAAAGGAAAAAATCATGGCACAGCAACTGTTATAGAACACTAACAGTTAAAGAATGTGAATGGGAATATAAATTTTTATGTACTTTTTCTAACTCTTTGGCAAAGATGACATTATCAGAATTTCAAAATTATCCAAAATCTCATCAACTCAGACCCTATTAATCCAGCCCCCAATATACAGCATCTTCATGTAAGCGTTGTATTCTTAAAATTATTATTCAGGATTTCTGTAGCCTTCCGGTGGTTATATTTGAAATTCAAGGGAAGAAAGTATTTCTTTAAAATAGATTTAAATGTCTGTCAAAAGTGAAAAACTAATAGTAAAGACTAGAGTTTAATTTTTAAAATATTCAACAAGTAGTGATTGCAAGTTTAGTTTTTACAGAGCCAGACAGTATTCTAAGCACTGGGTTAAAACAATGAGATTTGCCAGAAAGAAGTGACCACGTACCCATGTATTCAGGGAAGGAAGCAGGTCACTGCACACTCACGTGGATGGGGGAAGAACTAATCTTTCTTAATGTGTGTCCATGTGCTCCTTATACCAGTTTAATCTACTGATCCTTTGTGGGGCAAACCTGTCCTCAGGCTCTGTGTAAAGGGTCATACAAATAACACATAGACTCTACCTTTTAGGAATTCAAATTTAAAGAGAGGAGATGAGGAGGGGAAAAAGATATATTCAAAATTAATATGAATATAACAGAGACAAATAAAGCTATGGGGGGGAAATATAAGAAAGAAAAGATTAATTCTCACTGGGAGATGTGCCATGGATACACCTTTTATTTACAACTATGTAGACAGAAAAAGTTCTAAAAAAAGGTGGGGAGGAGACTGGAAAATGCAGATTATATTTTGAGAAAAGGGAGTCATATCATAGGGTCAAGGTGGAAGCACAGGTCAGCCACAGGTTCTCCACGGCATTGCCATTCTTTGCAGTCCAAGAAGCTGTAAATTTTCAGACTTCTTCAATCCCTGAAGGACTCAATTCAAACCATCTTTACAAATTAATATGAAATCATTATTTTGTTGTCGTGCTCCACCTCCTCCCCCCACCCCCGCTCATAATTCCAGGTTAAGGGTCATCAAATGTAATAATAAGATCATAAAGATTGAGCCTTGGTGATCATTTTTCTTTTTTTTAATATTTTATTGATTTTTTTTGTACAAAGAGGAAGGGAGAGGGATAGAGAGTTAGAAACATCAATCAGCTGCCTCCTGCACACCTCCTGCTGGGAATGTACCCGCAATCAAGGTACATTCCCTTGACCAGAATCAAATCTGGGACCTTTCAGTCCACAGGCTGACACTCTATCCACTGAGCCAAACCGGTCAGGGCCATTTTCCTTTTTTAAATTTACTTATTTTTTTTATTGTTTAAAGTATTACATATGGTAGTACATATATCTCCCCTTTTTTCTCCATTGACCTTCCCCCAGCCTCCCCTAACCCTGTTGCATGCCCTCATCCCACCCCACCCCCCAGTGTCTTGTGTCCATTTGGTTGTGCTTATATGTATTCATACAAGTCCTTTGGTAGCTCTCTTTCCCCTCCCTCCCCAACACTCCCCAGCCTTCCTGCTGTAATTTGACAGTCTGTTCAATGCTTTACTGCCTCTGCATCTATCTCTTTGATCATCAGGCTATAGTGTTCTTTATTTTCCATAAATGAGTGAGATCATATGGTATTTTTCTTTTTCTTTTTTTCTTGGTGATCATTTCCATAATAAAAAGTGAGCTGGAAGTCATGAAGGTGGGTGCCAGGTACACCCACCTGCCCCTTCATGGACTTTCTGGTGGATAGATCTCAGCAGGATGCATAGAAGGGCACCACCCAGACCCCAGCTGTTTGCTATGCCCTGGGGCAGGGAGTGGGATGCTCTTGGCCATGTTCCCAGGCCTCGGAGCCCACAGTGGAGGCATATTTTACTAGAGGATCCAATATCATGTCTTTCTCCTTCAGTGTATGTAATCTGTGAACTTGGGTTTGAAATCAGAGAAAATTGTGATATTGTTGTTAATAAAAGCCTTGGTGGCTTTGTGTGATGTCATCACAAGATGGCCACCTCAAGATGGCCATCCCACATCATCAAAAGATGATTGCCCCCATGTTGTCACAAGATGGTCACCACAAGATGGTCACCACAAGATGGCCAGCAGGGGAGGGCAGTTATGGGCAACCAGGCCTGCAGGGGAGGGAAGTTGGGGATGACCAGGCTGGCAGGAGAGGAGAGTTGGGAACAACTGGGTCTACAGGGAAGGGCAGTTGGGTATAACCAGACCAGCAGAGAAGGGCACTTAGGGGCGACCAGGTTGGAAGGGGAAGGCAGTTGGGGGTGAGATCAGCCTGCAGGAAAGGGCAGTAGGGACAAAATCAAGCCAGCAGGAGAGGGCAATTGGGGGCAACCAGGCCCACATAGGAGGGTAGTTGGGGACAATTGGGCCAGCAGGGGAACAGTTAGATGTCAATCACGCCAGCAAGGGATCATTTAGGGGGTGATCATGCAGGCAGGCAGGTGATAGTTAGGAACCAGTAGTCCTAGATTGTGAGAGGGATATCTGACTGCTGGTTTAGGCTCTATCCCACAGGGACACACACACTCCCCCTGCCCCTGCGGCCCCCATCTCCTGTGCATGAATTTTGTGCTCCAGGCCTCTAGTTATAGCTATAATCAGTAAATTGTGCTGGAAGAGATCACAGACAGTGTGATTGTCACAAAATCAACCCAGGATCTGGACCATCAGGGAAGTGTGAGGTTTCTGGGCCCTGTGTGTGAGGATGGCTCTGCCCCCGGTTTGGGGGCAGTGTGAAATTCAGTATGACTGTGCTCCAGTGGACAAGTACATCACGGTTATTTCCAGAAGTATTCAATGCCTACAAGAGTCTTCAGTCTCCTGCTATTCTCAACTGAGTTGATGTCATATGTTGGTTGGGAAAGAATATCACCCTATGGCTTGTTCCTGGAACAGGCCATTGTCCTGACTTGCTCAGTCATGTTAAAGTAATTTTCATACCTGGTAGCATGTACTATTATTTTGCAGCCACCAAAGATGTGTTTTCCTTAATAAACTCCATTAATTACCAGACTGAAGTGACCAACCTCTTTCTTTGGTCTTTCCCTGCCTCCTGCTTAAGGAAGTAGATTTCAGTTTCAGTCCTTTCCCTGGGTCTATATGTATAAACAAATATGTGAGGAGGTAAGTTTTCATTTAGATTCAGGGTAGTTAGTATTTGAAAAACTTTCATCAGAGCCCACACTCCAGACATAATTGTATATATTTCAGTCTTTTTCTCTGGTCCTAGAGAATTTGTTATCTGACGGTAAGAAATATGAGATTTTCCCCCACCTTGTGAAATAAGCGATGTTTAAGTTGTGAGTCAACTAGAAATATTTTATAAGCACCTCAACTCTTGGGGAAAAAAAAGGAAAGTATTTAGCAACACTTACCTCCTAGAACTAAGGACTTTTCTTTCTTTATTATACCCATTTTTGAAGGGTTATGCCACATGCTCTGGCTTAAAGTTTAGATGAATGAAACTTCCAGCAAATAGTTACAACTCCCTTAATTGGGGTTTCATCAAGCTTCCAGACTCTACTTTTTTTTTTTTTTTAGTTTCTTTGGTAATAAATGTTTACAACATTTGTCATACCCCACCTCTAAGCAAGATTGTGGACAACTGCAGTGCTCACCAACCTTTAGCTTCTGGAGGTTATTGATGTATCTACCCAAATAATGTCAGAATTTTGAATGACCAAAATGGCTTAAAGCAGTTTGTAATCAAAGTTAATTCTCCTACTAAAAATCATCTTTTAAATAGCCCTATAAACAATATAATACTTGGAGACAAGTAATAATGTTTCAATAGTGAAGCACTGAATGCTTACTGGTGGCAGGCAAAGTGTTACAGACTGAGGGATACCAAGTAGAGACTATAATATTAGAGATATCAAGGAGTTTGTGGTCCTTGTTGAGAGGTTGGGGGGGGTGGGAGGGGACAAATAAATATTTAATACAATTTGATGGGTATAAAGATAGAGATATGCATATAGAATTGGGGGTGGAAGGAGACCACCTCCACTGAGATAAAAGAAACTTCCTAGTAGCAAGACCAGGACTCACAAAATTGTTATTGAAGGCTGATAGTTAAAACAACCTGAGGCTCAATACTGCAGTCACTGTAAATTTATACTGTCATAGATTTGACAGATCTTAGGGAAATAAAAGATCTTAATTTAAAAAGTTCTAATGTCATAAATTTCATAAGGTTGAAACATCTTAAGGTCTTCACTTTGGTATGGTGTTTGTGACCTGTTTTTTGTTTGTTTGTTTTTTAATGTTTTATTGATTTTTTTTTTAGGGAGGAAGGCAGAGGGATAGAGAGCTAGAAACATCAATGAGAGAGACACCGATTCAGCTGCCTCCTGCACACCTCCTACTGGGAATGTGCCCGCAACCAAGGTACTTGCCCTTGACCGCAATAGAACCTGGAACTTTCAGTCCACAAGCCGACACTCTATCCACTGAGCAAAACCAGTCAGGGCTTGTGACCTGTTTTTAAAGGAAGTATATGAATTTTGTTTTTAATCTAGAATAGAATTTAAAGAGATATACTCTAGACTGAGGACTTCGTGTGAAATAATCCTTTCAGAAAAGAAAGTCAGTTCCTGCCCCACAGATTCTGAAGATTTATGAAACACAATTTACAAAAACAAGGAAACTGGTATTTTCAGGAAAAAACAACTTACTAAAGATAGTATGCAGTATATTCTACTTTCAGTTTCCACTGGTATAGTGGAAGTGTTAATGGAAGTGGGCAATCCCCATTCCCACTGGGTTCTAGGCGTGGAATCTCTACGACATCTTGAGAAAAATTAATTTTCTGAGACTCACACGAGAGGATGAGTGACTTTTATTTGCTTGGAATCACATCCCTGGGTTGCCAAGGTCCCAATTCTCTTAATCCAATCCTAGAAGAAATGCAGCTAGGGATTCACTAAAGCTAAAAGCAAAGCCAGAGTTTCTATACCACGTGTCCAGAGTTTCTATACCATGTTAGAATTGAATAGAAGTTAGCACCAGGCTAGTTGCAGTTCACTAGTTCATTGTGTGTGGGGTCCACGTGGCTGTAGGCCAAGTGACAAATGCAGAGGAACCGAGAGAGCATGCCCCCTGCAACAAGAGTCCCAAGAGAATCAAAAGAGACAGGAGCCAAGAGAGTAAACTTCTATATTTAGGAGATTAAATATCTTAAATCTTCCCATGCTTGCAATGGCCATACCTACTCTGGCCAATGACCTGTTTCCAGGTGTGATTGATAGGCAAGTACCTTCCCTATGTCATCCAGACTTTCCTGGACATGCGTCTTTTCTCCACCCTGTCTAGAACCTTCCCCAAGTGATCTGTTGGAATGGACCTATAGCTCCTAGGGTGTATTAAACTATAACTTCCTGGCAAAGCTGCACAAATGGCATACCTACAATATTTGGCCTTCTCTTTGCTCCTTTCCTGTTATTACTAACTAGTTTAATTACGTCAGGTAGAAGCAGCAAGAAAAAAGGGTTGTATTCTTTTTATTTGGGATGTGGCAGTGTTGATGGTGATTTGGTTTTCAGAGAAAGAAGGGTTCTTGTTGATTTTCATGCAGTACTTACTTGAGTAATAGTAACAGTAAACATGAATGTTTTGTTGAAATTTTTCATACCTATTTTATAACCCATATTTCATTGCTATTATATACTAGTGGTCCAGTGCATGAAATCTGTACACATTAAAGGGGAATTAATTAGAGGAAGTATTTTAATATTGCTGTTTACCCTTTCTCTGTAATAGAAGTGTCAGAGATGAAAGAAACTTAGTAAAATATATATGAAAATCTCCCTCCTGTCAGAGTCTGGGGCTTGCCATAGGACCCAGAGTCAAATCCCCACCCACCTGCACAGGCCTCAAAATCATGCAAGACCTAGACTCAGCCAACCCCACCACCATCAAGCCCCACAGGGCAGGAGGCGCAGCCTCAGGTCTCCTGGCTCAACCTCAGGTCCTCTGGTTATTATATAGGATTAATGATAAAGCATATTATAATCAAGCCTTACAGAGCCATTGAACAAATTCACTACTTCCATTCTTCCAAGTTTTTTAGGCTTAGTGTAAACCAAACAAATAAAAAGTTTAAATTTACTCCAGGAAGATAATGATGTCAAAACACTACCCCATTTAGATGTGAATTCAGTTAGGTTTCACAGATATATAAAGATACCTAATTTACTTCTCTGTTAAAATTCTTAAGATCTAAAATAATGTTCAGCTTTTAGAAGAATCTGTGTGCATGGCAAACTGCAACCTTGCCCAGAGAGAAAAAGAGACAATGGCTTTAAAATTAATTAAAATATACAGATCAAACCAGATATCATAAATAATACTTTTTTGGCACAAAATTAAATAGAAGTCCCAAACATAAATACTCAACCACATTGACCTAGAGATCAATGCTGCTCCTGCACATTTCTCTGTATTAGATAAAAAGCACAAGTGTTGGCTACTTCCGCCATAAAAGGCCTGGTATCTGTTGTTATAGGATATAACCACACCCTGTACTTACAAGAGAAGCCACAGTGTGTCTCAGGAGCAAAGTGGTAATCTGGGCCAAGCAGTGTTTTGGTGCTTCTTAATACAGTATGTATGTTCCAGGCCAAATCACTTTTTTACTTACTCATTTCATTACCTTAAAAAGAGATATTAGTAGTTTAATTCACAGCAAGTGCCTCAAATATAACTCCTGAGAATTTCCTGAGAAAAGTACAAGTTCTCCCTGGAACTGTTATAGGCAATTAGATAGACATAAGCAGATATAGGCAATTAGATAGACATAAGGCCAGGTACAGAGACTCAGCAGACAGAAAGCCCTATATGCCCAGCAAAGGGGAGAACTGACAAAACAAGAACCTGTCTTCCTCTAGCTTACTACAGGTAAGCTTGTCCCTGGTCATGCAGTTTAGACCCCCTGACCTTTTCCTCCCTGAAGATAATATCTAGGCCTCAGTTGTATTTCAGCTCCAAGCCCGGAAAAGCAGCAAAACCAAACAAATGACACCATGGCAGTCTCAGGAACAGCTGCATTGACTAATGACCCCCCTGCCCTGGGTATGACGCATCAGTGGAGACAACAACCCTCAAAGAACATACCTGGAAAGCTGAGGAACATTCTACTGAAACTCTCCCCTAAGATTTCTACCTGCATGAGAGATAAATATGCTCAGGATGAAGGACCCAGGGCACGCTCTCCCCAAGGGGAGCACACCTTCGCTATTCCTTTACCCTTTCTTCCCTCTAAGGAATGCCATGAAACCTGCAACCAGAGGAGCAATGGCCAGCAGCAGCTCCTCCCAGCTAACTCCCTGAACCTTTTTTCAAGGTCCCCTTTTCTCTGACTTCTCAGTGAGCCAAAGCAGCCCGCCGAGGCTCTCCTGTTACTTCTATGCCCTTCCTTATTTCACTGTCCTAAGTCTATTTTTGCTGCTGCCAATAAATTCTTACTTTGCTACACTTTGTCTCTTGATTTAACTATTTCCTTAAAGAAGACAAGAACTGAGGTCTTGTCATTTCACTAGTAACAGAATTGGTCCACTAACAGAATTTTTCTAACATAAAATTATGGACTTCTAAGAAGATGCCTTGGAAGGATTAGGGATTTATATATTTGAAACTTTGGGGAAAATTTTGGTGTTAGGACTATATAGCAATATAATCCTTAACAGTCATTTGTAAGCTTCCTGACAGAGGAGGACAAAGACTAGGAAAAACTTGCTGGACACCAGAAGTCAGACCATATAAAGAATTGAAACTGTTCCAAAGACATCTGATCGCACATCTGCATTTCATCTGCTTCCACGCCCACCAGCTCAGCCCCCCAGACCCAATGATGACAAGAGCTTCCAGCCAGCGGCTGCATATAAGGATAACACTCCAACTCCTGGGTGCTGCCTTCATCAACCCACTGTCCCCTTGGCTCAGTGCTGTGCACCCTTCCCCTTGGATATCCCCTCCCCCATCCCCTTTCCTTAAATAAATTTAATTTTTCTTTATCCACCATCTGAGATGGCTATGCACATTGACCTTTCATTTGGACTTGCTCCCTGCCCCGAGTTGGGCGTGTGCTGAAAGCAACCAATTGATGTTTGCTTGCCAACAGAAACAGCAAAAAAAAACAGCAAATGCAGATATCTTGTGAATGCATCTGATTGACTGAGCCTAAATTATTGTTGACCTGAGTTTGAATTCCCTCTGCATCAATTGATGTGTCTCTTTCACATTGATGTTTCTCTCCCCTTCCCCCTTCCATATACCTTTCCACACTCTCTGAAAAAAAAAAAATCAATGGAAAAAATATCCTTGCATGAGGATTAAAAAAGAAAAAAGACACTTGCTTCAGAACTATCTTTTCACAGCTACTAGTATAATCTGTCACCACAGTGAGGAAAAGACCACATACAAGAAGACACCACAAACAAAATCCCTTCTACTACTATTATCTCAACAACCAAATGACTCCAATCTGCATCCCCAAAACAGATGCTCTCCACACTGCTTCTCAATATGGACAAAAAAATAAGTCATGGTCCCTTGGGTCTCTGCTAACACTTCAGGAAATGGAAGAAATTTCCACCCCTTTGCTTGCCAACAGAAGCAGCAAAAAAAAACCAGCAAATGCAGATATCATGTGAATGCATCTAATTGACTGAGCCTAAATTATTGCTGAAATCTAACTGTAAGGAGCCTGGGAAATCATCTTATGCTCCTTCAATCTCTTCATTCTGGAAGGCACATCAAAAAGGGAATAATAGATAGTTAGCATCAGTCGATCAGATCCATATCTGTCCACTTTTTTTGTTCAAGATCTAACTCCCAATACTTAAACTTCCAAATCAGAATGTTAGTACCAATGACAGATGGACATTTGAAATAATCCAATTTATCCCTAGGAAACATGTCCCTTCAGTTTTTAATAGTTTAAAATATTTTAATTTTGCTTTCTCAGGTTATAGTTTGGCTGTATAGAATTCTAGATTGATCATGGCTTTACATAATAACATTGAAATTATTATTTCACTGTTTTGTGGCATTGCTTGTACCTTCTAAGAAATCTGTTGCCTTTATAACTTCTAATCATCCTTCCTTTGTAACTTATTTGGTATTTCTCTCTGGTGAACTAAGTAGCTCTCTTCTTATTTGATATTCTGCAATTTTGCTGTGGTTTTTCTAGGTGTAATTTATTTTTCTCTTTCCTGAGAGATCTTGGTGTACTCTTTCAACCTGAGAACTGTCTTCAATTCTACGAAGTTCTGAGTCATTATCTTGTTTAATATTCCTTCTTTTTTTCCTGAAATTTTATCACCATATGTAGATTTTTAAATTTATCTTCTATTGATCTAAGCATCTTTTTAAAAAATATTTTCATCTCTTAATCTATGTTGAATTTTATTCTGCCTTTTTTTCAACTAACTTTTTTTTTATTCAAAGAATACATTGTTCACTCTTTTAGTTACACTTTTAAAACTTCAGATTCTGCAAGATTTTCTATTCTCAAAACATTCTTTTTTGGTTTGTTTTCAAATCTGTTCTTTTTTATATATC
The DNA here is from genome assembly GCA_004026805.1 of Lasiurus borealis. Classification (NCBI taxonomy): domain Eukaryota; kingdom Metazoa; phylum Chordata; class Mammalia; order Chiroptera; family Vespertilionidae; genus Lasiurus; species Lasiurus borealis. The sequence continues at coordinate 36,121 of PVJN01013085.1, read as the reverse complement.
TACATTATGCACCCAAATTCTCTATTTTTTTAAAAATATATTTTATTGATTTTTTTACAGAGAGGAAGAGAGAGAGATAGAAAGTCAGAAACATCGATGAGAGAGAGACATCGATCAGCCGCCTCCTGCATGCCCCACAGTGGAGATGTGCCCACAAGCAAGGTACATGCCCTCGACCAGAATCAAACCTGGGACCTTTCGGTCTGCAAGCCGACGCTCTATCCACTGAGCCAAACCAGTCTTGGCCACCCAAATTCTCCTATTTAATGCATTCTCTGATTCTTTCATTTCACTTGTTTCTGCCTGTTTGTCATTTTTAACTATTCGTGGGGAGAAGCTCATTTCCCAGGGGAAGCCAATGCTCTTTGAGATGTTGGAGAATCCTACAGAGCAACTTGGTGGGTTTCACAAATCTAGCCTAACTTTGTGTGAATTCTTTGCCTTGGTGCCTTGAGTCAATTGGAGAGTCCAGCTCCAGCCTTTGCAGACACAGAGACCCTGTCAGGTCTTCACATCTTATCCAATTCACTGACCTGAGTTTGAATTCCCTCTGCATCAATTTGCCTAAAGCTTCCACTTTCTTTGGAGTACAAGTACACAGTTAAGGATTGGGTAGGGGAGTATTGCTGTTATATTTGTAATTTTTATATATTGACGCTTGAGAAGGATTCCCCATACCAGATCTGCTTTGTCTGTCAGCAATCAAAAGTAGTCTATTGATAATATGTTTGTCTTCTATATGGTGAAGAAGAAGAAAAAGAGCAATTTTAACATCCCTATGGAACTTGATGAGCCAGAATCATTAGCAATAAACCTCTATTTAGATGATCAAACTTGTCAATTCATAGATAGGAGATGGATGTTATCTGGAGAAAAAGGAGAAAGATCCCCATTACAACTTATTTCCCCTGAATACACTCCCAGTTGTTACCAGAAAAGTCTTATTTAGGAAGAAAAAATAAAATATCTATTTCAAGTACCTTTGAAGCTAGAATGCGGATGCCATACTATCTTGCAGTAAGAAAAATTATTCCTTTTTATTATGTAACCAAGGTCTTTGTTAAACAAAAATTTTATGAGAATAAGCCCAATTGTGGAAATTCCCAATACTTTAAAAACACATTTGTTACATGGAAAACCCTTTCAGCATCTTGTCATGCTTCAGCACCTTAGTCACCTCTCCATCTCCCCAGTCACCACAAAGGTGATCAACTACATGCAAAGTTGCTTCATCACAGAGGTCACAGAGCCTTGTCCACCCAGCCCCCAAATGACAACTGATCAAGACAAAGCAAGCAGCCACATTGTGTAATGAGTAAGCGTACTCTTTACAGGAGCAACTGCAGTGAGACTTTAGAAGGGACTTTAGGGTCCCTTCTACCAGTTAGAGGGAAGGTTGAAACTTTTTGAGTCCTTCTTCTTTTAAAAGAGGGAACTAGAAATGTCTATTAGAGGTCAAATGGAGGAAGAGCTCCCACAGGTACCAGTTCTTAGTTTTATATAAAAATTACCCTAAAGTCCCTTCTACCAGTTAGTCATAGGTATGTAGCAAGTTATCTATTAAGATTTTGATTTATAGAGATCAATCAAAGGACTTGTATGCATGCATATAAGCTTACCAATGGACACAGACAACAGGGGTTTGAGGGCATGAGTGGAGCAGTGTGTGTGGGGGCAATGAAGAAATAAGGACACATATGTAATACCTTAACCAATAAAGAAAAAAAATGGAAATAAAAAAGATTTTTAATTATAAGGGATATTTTCTCCTTTATTTTCTATTCTGATTTTATTTGGATATGGCTGTTTTACTTTTTGTAGATGCTAACCCACTGTCTCTTCCTCAGTCTTCTAAAAATGCAATATGGAGACCAAGTAAAACAGTAAGGATATCAGAGGAACTGTATTCCTCTTAAAAAATTAGTTTCAAATTTGTTTTGATTTCAGTAAATTTCAGGCCCATGACAGGTGTGCTGATACTCCAGTAAAACGTTAGCAAATGTAGTTTAGCTATTCTTACATAATATTAAGGAAACCACCACTAACTCTAATGCCTATACAATTAAAATGCAACATTTGTTGTTGTTGTTCTTTCTTTTAATTTCAACTACTCCATAAAGGAAGAAGTAGTTTTTCAGAGGAAATGCTTTGTTTTAACTGAGGGCTGAGCACCAGGAATTTTTTTGTAAATATCTTCCTGTATCTTTAGATGAAGCTATGAAGCAACTTCTTCCTTTATTGTGGGACAACACACTAGGACCATTAAAAAGGGCCATTTGCAGGTGTTTTTGAGTAAAAATATGTGTTCTTTTTGAAAAATGCAATTTGAACATATGTCTCAACCAAGGTATATTTCTGCTGCTTTAGAAAAAAATTTCCCCTAAGTGGACTTAACTGTTCTGTGACTCTACACTCAATTTTGTTTTCTTGAAATGTGTGCATGTGATTAAGATTTCTCTATATATATCAATCATAGCTGAATCTCCTACCTGGTTATTGATTCAAGCTGTACAGAAATCCCTGAATTGAGTTTGGCTACATTAGCATATAGACTCAGAGATGGCTCTAGACAAAGAAATAAAAACAATCACATGTCAAACATTAATCTAGGTCCTGGGGTCACTGTTGTGGTCTCACATTTGGTCTCAAGAAGCCTCCCTTACAGTGAGAGAGACCAAAAATAAGTAAGTAAACAAAGGACACACCGTACACACACACCATACTCAGAAATGTCAAATGGCTCTAAGATCAATGAAGATCAAACAGGTGATGTAATGGTGAGAAGGTAGGTGGAAGTAAAGAGCTATTTAAATTGGATAACCAGGGAAAGGCTTTCTGAAGAGGGTCTATTGTGCTGAGATCTGACTATCATGAAGCCAGTCAAGAAAAATCAAGGGAGGAGCCAAGAAAATCACAGAGCCTGAGCCCCGAAGCAGAAGCAGGTTTGGAGCACTGAGCAACAGCAAGAAGACCATGTGAATAAAGTATGTGAGGGAGAAAATGGTTGCAAATGGAGTTTGGACAGGTGGCTACAAAACCATGTAGTATTTTGAACATCTAGGCATACACTTTGAATTTGATTTTTTAAATTTACTTTTAAAGCAGGTTCTTTAACATTTCTTGAAATACTGGTTTGGTGGTAACAAACTCCTTTAGCTTTTCCTTGTCTGGGAAACTCTTTATTACTCCTCCAATTTTAAATGATAGCCTTGCTGGGTAAAGTAGTCTTAGCTATAGGTCCTCTTTTCTTCTCCTTTTTAAAAAATTTAATTTAATTTTCCCATCACCATTTATCCCTTCTATGACTTCCCTCCTTCCATCCCCACACTATTGTCCATGTCCATGATTTTATTTTATTTCTTTTTAAAAAATACATTTGTATTGATTTCAGAGGGGATGGGAGAGAGAGAGAGAAAGAGAGATATAGAGAGAAAGGTAGAAACTTCAATGATAAGAGAGAATTATTGATGAGTTGTCTCCTGCATGTCCTCCATTGGGAATCGAACTTGTAACCCCAGGCATTTACTCTGACTTGGAATTGAACCATGACCTCCTGGTTCATGGGTACAATTTTAAATGTGACAGGGAGTCACTTGGGGGTTTTAAGTAAAGGTTTCCTTGATTGTATTTATATGATTTCAATATAAATTCGGACCAACTATAATCTTTTCGCTTTTTCATATTCTTCATATTATTTATTATACGTGTTTATTTTTTGTGAGATTTTGTTTGTTTTTGTTTTTCTTACGTATATCTGCCTTCTGACTGACTGTAAGCTCCAAGAGAGTAGGAAAGTGACTATTTTGTTTACTCTTGAATATCCAGAAGAGAACTAAGACTCTAGCACATACATGGTGAGTACTCAATATATGTTAGTTGAATAAATGACAGAATTAAATGTTGATTTTCAATTTTTTAAGGTAAAAGGACACTAAAATAATCCTTTCTATGTAATGAGTAGTAGACAGTAGCACCAGGTGAATCAAAACATATTTTTATGTACTTTTCAATATTTGATAGCAGTGTACTTGTTTCTAGTAAAACATAGAGAACCCAGAGAATAAAATAATATTTCTAACACAAAAAGAAAATAAAGCTATCTCAGGAGCTCCACAGGTAGGATTTTAATAGCGACTATTTTATGTGGTAGGAGTTCCATAATGATTTTGGTCATAAGCTGCAGTGCAGTGGATTGAACAAACTAAAACTACATTAGCAAGGAAAAAAACTGAAAGGGTTTTATGGTCATTTCCTTTAAGTAATTTGTGCCCTGAATAGAGGACCATTACAGTCTAAAACTTGGAAACAATAAAACCACAGTAGTTTTGTTCAAGGAGAGACACTTTCTGCTTTAAAGATATTTAGAATCCTTTCAGAGAATCAAACCTGTGTATGTCTTCCTAGAAAGAGAGCATTATAGAACCCATTTTCACCACCACTGCCCAGCCTCTCTCTTCAAGTGGCTACACGATGACTCTATCCAAACTTTCAGTCTTGTTTTGTTTGTTTTTATTGATTTCAAAAAGAGGAAGGGAGAGGAAGGGGGAGACAGAAACATCTCTGAGAGAGAAACATTGATCTACTGCCTCCTGCACACCTCCTACTGGGGATTGAGCTGGCAACCCAGGTATGTGCGACCAGGAATCGGACCAGCAACCTCCTGGAGCACAGGACAATGCTCAACTGAGCCAGACAGGCCAGGCCAAACCTCCAATCTACATGTATGTTTCAGGATGGCACATGCTTTTTCAGTTTCTTATTTTTAAGTAACACCAGCCACCAACTCATATTTGAATTTGCCAAGGGTGACCACTAAAACAAATAGAAGAATATGCCATAAGAATATCTCTTTTATGGTTTCAAATATATCTGATTACTTAAAATTCTCTTAGAATCACAGCATCCCATTTGTCCATTAGAATCAATATAAATTCAGTGGAAAAGGTAATATAGTTTTACATATTCACATATTCTCACTCAGATTGTAAATAATCACCTAATATCATAATGGCAGAGCCTTCCTTGAAAGCAAGTTTAACTATGGAGCAGAGAGTATGCTGAGTTTCTAAAAGAGTGTTTGTCTGGAATAAAAAGGAGTTTGAAGTCAGGCAAGATGGGATTTTTGTTCCCTCACAATGTTCCTGGTACCACCTCTGCTTAGAAGCTACACTTCTTCCTAGAAATAGCATCATGATACCTGAATTACTCAGGAGCAGAGGTAAATAATATAAATTCAAAGGAAGAAAGAAAGAAACATCATGTAGATATAGCTTTAGGGTACAAGGCCAAAGGATTATTTCATTACCTTCATGTTCAAAGGAAAACTTGAAACAACCATTTTGAAAAGGAGTCTGTCCTTTGACACCTATGACATTTCTCCTTGGTTCAATTTCTCATTTGAAAGCAAGTATAAGGTTATTTCTTAGTCATATTGTTGTTCAGTTCCTGCTATTAGTCAGGCCCTATGCATGGTGCCAAGGACACAAAGATAAGACCTCTGCCCTCAAGTTTAATACAGACCACTGGGGAGACAGAGGGCAAATGAACAATCACAGGATAATCCATCTCTACAAGAGCAGAACTTTTTGGTATTTTTATGTAGTTCTCTCTCCCAGTGCCTAAAATACTGCTAGGTATACAGTATATGCTCAATAAACATGCATTGAATGTGTATACCTAGCAGTATCGAGCATATGCTGTATACCTAGCAGTATTTTAGACACTGGGAGAGAGAATTATATCAAAATACCAAAAATTTCTGCTCCTGTGGAGAATACTGGATGAGTATGCTATAAAGGAAATAACACTAACAGCTGCACACAGAAAATGCTATTTGGGTTAAAATTTGAAGCATTAATAGGACATTGCCAGGTATGCAGGATACACATGGAGGGGGTGGGGATGGCATCCGTGGCAGAGAAGAGCATGCTGAGGCTTAGCATCGGTGTGTGAGAGAGCATAGTGAATTCAGAAATATAGGTCAGTTCATAGAGATGGAGCATTAAATTCACAAAAGGAAGTGGCAAGAGATGAAACTAGATAGATCGGCAAAGTAAAAGCTCAAAGTCACATCTTCAAGAAAGTTTTAAAGTAACTAGAACTTTTAGTAACAATCCACACTGCAGATTTTAAGTCATCTACAAAACTAAAATATTTATAATTGGGTAAAGCCAGTTGAGGTTAAAATATTTTGCCAAGTGATAAGTACAGCTGATTCTAATGACCAGTTATCTAGAAGTTTGAGATTCTAAAAAATTTTCATTTTATCCAGAACATTTTTAACAGCTATGTGACTTTCTTTCTTTTTTTAAATATATGTTTTATTGATTTCAAAGGAGAAGGGAAAGGGAGAGAGAGATAAAAAACATCAATGATGAGAGAGAATCATTGGTAGGCTGCCTCCTACATGCCCCACATTGGGGATCAAGCTCCCAAATCCAGGCATGTGTCCTGACTGGGAATCGAACTGTCACCACCTGGATCATTAGTTGATGCTCAACCACTGAGCCCCACTGATCAAGCTGTGACTTTTTCTTTATTCTTAATTACAAAAGTTGGAATGTATAGACTTTCAGAAACAAATAATGATTTGTTTAATTGAGCCACCTACTTTTTTCTTGAATGTTTGAGGTGTTTTTATATTAACCTAAAAACTCTGAAATATTCATAAATATAAGAAAAATGAATTATTTTTCTTCTTTGTTTTGAAGGTGTTTTTTCTAGCTAATGCAAAATCAGTAACACAATAATTTGCTGAGCAAAAGCAAAGCCAAATGATTTTCTGAATTGCTTTTTTCTACAAAAACTAAGTTCTGTTAAATTTTTAATAAATTACTGTTGGGACTCAAGCTTACTTAGTCACATATGTGAGCAATTTTATCCTAAAGACAAAGAATTTTGACTAAGGCAAGGTATCAGTTGCAGCTGTGGATTAAATCTCCGGAATGGTCCCAGGAATAAAAACAAATGTTACATCAGTGAACCCTTGCTTTCAGGTACTATAAAATTGTAAGGCCAGAAAAACTTTTATAAAACGTGTGTTCCAAGTGAGTGAGAGCTCTAAAATGCAAGAAACATTCTGTTGAGATTTAAATTGCCTTCTGGTGAAAGAACTTTGTCCCTTAAGCTTTGCTAGATGATTTGTTCTGTGTGCTGGACAAACTAAACAAGCTACTACCCGTGGCATTCTCTCTCTCTCCTAGAGACACCGTAGAATGCCACCACATCCACAGGCTTCCTCAGCTCAGTGCATGTAAGAGACGCACAGCCGCCTGGAGCAGAGTTGGATATCCGGCCCAAAGAAAGTTCATCCATAGGGTGGCTACAAGCCTAGGATATCATCTGATCACAGAGGTCTGCCAAGAGCCCAACAACTCTTGTAAATTTCTTCTGTCTTTTTTGGATGTGTGTTATCAGAGAAGGAAGAAGCAACAGCTGGTCGGTTTAAAGCATTTAGATGAGCTTCATCTGTTAGATAACAATGAATACAAAGCACCTGATCAGCCATCATGTAATGTAGGTGCCTCTGTACTCCATAGCAAAGAAATCACTGCTCACCATTGCACAACTTTTATCCTCTATTTATTATCATGTGTAATAAAAGACTTGGCAATTTGGTGTGTGTGTGTGTATATATATATATATATATATATATATATATATATATATATGTAGCATGTAAAGAGTGGGGCAAAAGTAAGTTTATAGTGTTTGTATGGAAAATAATATAGTAATAAGTAATAATACAGAAATAAACAGTTGTTTGTACATGAAGCATGGTTTACTTGTGTTATTTTACTTTTTTCATAATAATGCACTTATTGATTAATCTTCCACAATTTATTAATCAATTCTGTTTTTCTAGGATATTGTTTTTTTATTGATTTCAGAGAGAAAGGGAGAGGAAGAGAGAGATAGAAACATCAAGGATGAGAGAGAATCACTGATTGGCTCCTCCTGCATGCCTCACACTGGGGATCGAGTCACAATTTGGGCATGTGGCCACACCAGGAATCGAACTATGATCTCCTGGTTCATAGATAGACACTCAACCACTGACACACACCGGCCAGGCCAAAAAACTATTATTTATAATAGGAAAAAACCCACCATGCTCTGTGCTTTCTTCTAATTGCCTCTGGTCCACAGGTAGGACATTTTCTCCAGGAAATATCTAGGAGTGAAATTGCTGGGTTGTATTGTGTGCAAATGTTCTGCTTTTCAAGATAATGTCCAATGGTGTTCCAATGTGATGGTGTGAATCTTCTTTTCAATGGGGTTTGTGAAATGCATGAAGAGTGAATTAATGGTAGTACAGGTGAACTGACATGAAATAGGAGGTTAAATAGAAAACACGGGGCAATAAAAGACACAGGCCAATGTCAGTGTAAGCCAACCCCTGAAGTACAGACGAGTGCTGTTCCTAGTAGATGCAGTTTTAGCAACATCAGCGACCAGAGCCATTGCTAGGTACTGAAGTATGCCAGTTTCTGAGAGCTGGCTGGGTGGCCTGGGGTACCATCTCCAGTAAAGTGTTGGATGGTGATATTAGGCATTGTTTTCTCCTTCTCAATATAGGGTAGAAGCTTTTATCATTTTACCATAAATAGTGTTGTTGTTGTTGTTGTTTTTGTTTTGTTTTTTGTTTGTTTGTTTGTTGTACATTAAGGAAATTTCTAATGTACCCTAGTTTCCTAAGGGATTTATTTATTTTTTATCAAAAATAGGTATTGGATGCCCTAGCCAGTTTGGCTTAGTGGATAGAGAGTCAGCCCATGGACTGAAGAATCTCAGGTTTGATTTTGGTAAAGGGCACATCCCTGGCCCTGGCCCACTTTCTGGAAGCAACTAATCTATGTATCTCTCTCACATCAATTTTTCTCTGTGTATGTCTCTCCCCCTCCCTTTCACTCTCTAAAATTCAATGGAAAAATATTTATGAGTGAAGATTAAGAACAATAAAGTAGGTTTTAGATTTTATCAAATGATATTTCTGCATCTGTCAAGATTATGGTATTTTTCCTCTTTTTGCTATTGATGTGTGGAATTAAGTTTTAGATGTTAAAATGGCATTGCTTTCCTTCCTAGAATAAACTTAAAGTTGTTGAGTTATTTTAGGGAGAATTTCTGCAACTATGTATATGAGATAAATTGGACTATATGTTTCCAGTTTTTGAAATAGAGTTAAATGGCCATAAAATTAACTAGATGGTTTTCTTTTTTTCTCTCTTCTTGGGAAGATTTTTTTAAAGATGTCAATGAGACTTACTTTGATGTCTGGAAGATTTTATTAGTAAGTCCTTCTGCCTGGAATTTTCTTTGTGGAAGTATTTTGTTGTTTCCATTTTATTTAAATATCTATTTAGATTTTCTATTTTCTCCTATACAGTTTATATATTTCATCTAAGTTTTCAAATTTATTGACATAAATTTATGCATATCATTTTGCTGTTGATGACTTTTATCTACTATAATTTTCTTCTTGGTCAGTTTTGCAAGATATTTATCCATATTAGTAGTACTGATTTGCTCTGGTATATGTTTACACTTTCTTTAATTTCCGTTCTTAATATATTTCCTCCCTTCAACATTCTTTGAGTTTAATTTGCTGCTTTTTATGCTAACTTTTGAATGGCTGCCTACATGATAAAATTTCAGATTTTTTTTTTCTTCTAACATGTGTATTTAAGATTATAAACATCCCTTTGGCTGAATCCCACAAGTTTTGATGTTACATTTTTACTATCCTTTACTTTTAGGTATTTAAATTTTTATTTTGATCCCCCCTTTGATACATGGGTTATTTAGAAATGAATTATTGCTTTTCCTGCTCCACCCAGAGAGGAATTCATATGACATTGTCTGGGTTTCCTTCACAATTCACAGTGAAACAATGTCCTGAGCCCTTAATGTCCTGCAAATGAAGGAGGAGGATGTCCTCTAATTTCTAGCAGCAGAAACAGTGCCACTAACCTTGACCACCAAGTGGCACAGTACAATTACGAAAGACAAAGTGATGTCATCTGCCTCATACCTTCAGAGAGAACCTGAGAAGGGCTTCTTCGGCCGCTCGTGCCATTGCTGCTCTTGAAGACCTGACTGATGTCAGTGCCATATCCTCTAGGAGCGCCGCCCAGCAAACTGTGTGACGTCAGCCACGGGAGCCATAGCCAAAGCTGGTCGCTTCACTCCTTGGACCTCCACTAACCAGACCCCAGTAGCCTTCCAGGAGCTGCAACTTCCCACGGTTACTGGCCCCAGGGAACATGGCCATCCCTTGCAACAACAAGGGAGCTCGCTCAGTGGCTTAGGCCCAAGCCAAGATCCCGCATGAACACGCACAGGAAGTCACGCCTCCTCTCCACTTCCACAGAGACCATGGAGAAGCTGGAAAGGTGCTCCAGCTGCTGAACCCAGGGTCGCAGGCTGGTCTGTAAGCACCCAGGGGACCTGTGCCCGGTCAGCAGGTCTCTTCGGAAGACTGGTCCGCAGCTTATAGGTAGGAACCAACACTGGTGGCCTTCACCTGTTCTTTTTAAACAGAAAATATAGATAAGGGTGATGAGGTAAATAAAGTTTCTAAAGGGGGGAAAAAAAGAAATGCAGTACTTATTTTCTAAGTATTTAGGGATTTTCTCATTGTAATTTTGTTATTCATTTCTCAATTGCACTGTGATCAGAGAATATACTGTGATTTAACACTTGGAGAAGTTGTGACTTCCTTTACAGTCCAGATACATATATGATTGTGTTAAGTATTCCATGTGAACTTAAAAAGAATGTGTGTAGTACACGAAGTTAGTGCTATGTCCTAGAAGTGTATTTTGCCCACTAGAGTTAATCAGTTGTCCTAGATTTCTGCATCTCTACTGATTATCTTTTCTGTTGTATAGGTTACTGAGTTGGATATGTTAAATTCTTCTATGACTCTGGTTTTACCTGTATTTTTTGTTTGATTCTGGTATTTTGGAAACTTATGTTTATAAATTTAGGAGTGTTGTTCATTCCTGGTGGACTGTCTTTTGCCATTTGAAGTGCCACTCGTTATTTTTAGTAATTTTTGTCTTAAAGTCTGCATTGTCTGTTATTAGTATAGTTCTGCAAGCTTTCTTTTGTTGGTGCTTCCATGGAATAATTTTCTGTCCTCTTGATTTCAACTTTTTTGTGCCTTATAGTATTAGTCATTTGTTTCTTTTTAATGCAATCTGACAATCCTGGTGCTAGTGCGTTTTCCCTAGAATAGAAAAAAAAATTTAACTGGGACATTTGGTCCATGTATACTTCATGTATACTAAAATATTTGACATTATAGCTACCATCTTACTCCTCTTTTTCCTCTATCTTGCCTTGTCTGGTTGAGTAAATCTGTCCAGCTAGAGGCCAAGTCCTGACACACATTTGTTTACATATTGTTTGTTTACGACTGGTTTTGCACTGCAAAAATCAGAGCTGCACTAATAGCTGTTAAGTAATGAGCTTTTTAACCATAGAGTATTATCTTAACACGTGAGAAATAAAGTTTTCTGAATATTCTTTGATACATAAAATCTTATGGAAAGAAGGATATTTTAGTACATATATACAACAAAGGACTCCTGTTCAGAACTCCTAAAATCAATACATTAAAAAAAGAAGATAAGGAATACAATCCAAAATAAAATAAACAAAAAATTTGGACTTGTATTTCATGACTAATAATAGCCAAGTGGCCAATAAGAGTATAAAATATGTATTCAGCTTTATTAGGTATCAGAAAAATACACATTAAAACCACAATTTAATAAAGCTCGTCTATAATGTCTAAACTTGAAAATTACATTTTTATCATTGAGGGTATTACTATAATGTCTAAATTTTTGAGGCAGAAAATAATAATTATTAGCAAGACTATGGAACAGCAGGATATTTATATACTGCTGATAGGGATGTAAATTGATACAATCATTTTGAGAACTCTTAGTGGTATTTACTGAACTGAACCTACCTTATAACCTAGCAATTGTGCACATACCCAACAGAGCTTCATGAATATATCAGCCAAAAGATACAGAAAAGAATGTTCTTAGTGGTGCTATTTATAATTGCACAAAACTAAAAACTACTCCAGTGACCATAACAGCTGAATGAATAAATAAATTGTGCTCTTTTTCCATGGTGGACTGTAAACACAATAAAAGAAGCAAATTACAGATGCACACAGGAATGAATAATAAAAAACATAATATTGAGTGAAAGAAGCTGTACGCAAAAGAATGCATATTAGGTGATTCTATTTGTATAAAGTTCAAAACCAGGCAAACCGAATCTATGCTGCAAAAAGTGATTTCCTCCTGCAGAGGCATAGTGACTTGGAGAGTTTGGGTTATCACTGGTTACAAGTAGAGTTAGTTTCTGAAAAGCCATCCGTCTGCACACCTATGATTGGTGTACTTTTCTCTATTATGGTATTCTTTAATAATTGTTTCAACTTTTTCTGGAAATTTAATTTGATTAAGAGTACACTTCTACAAAGTATGTGTATATATTTTTGGGACAACCTATATTATTACATAGTAAATATTTTATTATAAATAATAAACCACTATGCTTAATATGGAAAGAATAAAACTTTTTATTGCATCTCCTTTCTGAGAAATCAGACATCAGGCAGAATAACTTAAATACAATTAAAATAAATTTATGGATGGGGATTGTTGAATGCACATTTGGATGCCTCCCTTTGTAAAGTATCAATCATGAGATTGATATATCTTTAGGTCTAACAAATTACATTAAACTGTACTCAGAAATAAACATTTAGGAGACTATATTCCTTAGTTCATAAGGCATAAGGAACAATGAGTGTTTCCTCTTTAAAGTAATTAGGCTATTTTTTGATTATTAGAAAATTAAATTGCAAATAATCCATATTCTCTTATTTCCTTTCTTTGCCTTATACAAAAGCCCATATCTTTAATGAGTGAAAATTAGTTGGACAGTAAACATTGAAAGCAATTATTGGGCAAAACTATTCATTATAGAAAAATTCCTATAACCAGAGTATTAAAAAATTTAAAATTTACTACATCTTACTTTATAATATTATTTAATATGCAAATTATAACCTATGAAGGAAACATGATCTTTTAACATGTTACTCTCCATATCTTCTTAAAGTCTGCTTTATAGTGATAAATGAATGTTCAATGAATTTCCAGGACCCAGAGTTCCCTTGAGCCTCTTCATAAGTCAGTTTTCTCCCACCACCCCAAACCCCTGTAATTATTGATCTGCTTCCTATCACTACAATGGTACCTTTTCCAAAATGTCATAAAAGTGAAATAATAGAGTATGTTGTCTTGTGCATCTGGCTTCTTTCATTTAGCATAATATTTTTTAGACTTATGCAGGTTATTAAATGCCCTCCATCATTTTTTTATTTCTAAGTAATATTCCTTTATATGGATTTATCACATTTTTTTATCCAATCATCAATGGATAAACATTTGGCTAGTTTCTAGTTTGAAACTATCAAGAATATCGTCTAGTTTCTAGTCAAGAATTCAAGAATATTTGGCTAGTTTCTAGTTTGAAACTATCAAGAATATTGGCTCAGTGGATAGAGCCTCGGCCTGCTGACTGAAAGGTCCCGGGTTCGATTCCAGTCAGGGGCATGTACCTTGCTTGCGGGCATATCTCCAGTGTGGGGTGTGCAGGAGGCGGCTGATCGATGTCTCTTTCTCATCGATGTTTCTGACTTTCTATCCCTCTCCCTTCCTCTCTGTGAAAAATCCATAAAATATATTAAAAAAAGAAAGAAAAAGAATATTGTCTATAAAGCTGCTATAAACATTTTCATATGTTTGTATGAACAAATATTTTCATATCACTTAAGTGAAGATTAGGAGTAAGTAAGCTTATTGGGTCATGTGGTTACTGTATTTTTAAGTTTATTAGAAACTACCACCAGGCCAGTGAAGTTAAGTGGTTGAACACTGACACACAAATCAGGAGGTCACAATTTGAGTCCCCAATCAGGGCACATGCTGGGTTTTGGGCTCAATCCCTAGTAGAGGCCATGCAGGATTCATTGATTCTGTCTCATCATTGATGTTTCTATCTTTCTCTCCCTTTCTGAAATCAATTAAAAATTTAAAAAGAAACTGCCAAAATATGTTGTAAAGTGCCTGTACTCTTTTGCATTTCTGTCAGCAATGCATGAGTCTTAGAGTTTCTTATATGCTCGCTAAAACTTGCAATTGTCAGGCTTTTTATTTTTTTTTCTAATGTATTTCATTTTATTTTATTTTATTTTATTTATTTATTTCGGTTGTATACCTGAACCTTTTATGCTTCTTTTTTTAAATTTACTTTTACAATTTTTTTGATTTTTTAAAATTGTGTTACATGTATACATATCTCCCCATTGCCCCCTCCTCCCTCCCAGGCATACCCCAAACCCCCAGTGTGTATGATCATTGGTTATGTTCATATGAATAGATACAAGTCCTTTGATTGATCTCTTATCTACCTCACCTCTCTTTAATCTTCCTGCTATAATTTCACAGTCTGTTTGATGCTTTACTGCCTCTGTATCTATCCTTTTGTTCATCAGTTTGCAATGTTCTTTATTATCCACAAATGAGTGAGATCATGTGGTGTTTCTTCTTCATTGACTGGCTTATTTCACTAAGCATAAGGCTTTCCAGTTCCATCCAGGTTGCTGCAAATGGTAAGAGTTCCTTCTTTTTAATGGCAGCATAGAATTCCATTTATAGATATACCACAGTTTTCTGATCCACTCTTCTACTGATGGGCACCTAGGCTGTTTCCACATTGTAGCTATTGTAAATTGTGCTGCTATGAACATAGGGGTGCATAAATCCTTTCTGATTGGTGTTTGTAATTTCTTAGGATAAATTCCTAAGAGTGGGATTGCTGGGTCAAATGGGAGATCCATTTTTAGTTTTTTTCGGAAACTCCATACTGTTCTCCACAGTGGCTGTATCAGTCTGCATTCCCACCAACAGTGCACAAGGGTTCCTTTTTCTCTGCATCCTCGCCAACACTTGTCGTTTGTTGATTTGTTGATGATTGCCATTCTGACAGGTGTGAGATGGTATCGCATTGTCGTTTTGATTTGCATCTCTCAGGTAATTACTGATTTTGAACATGTTTTCATGTGTCTCTTGGCCTTCCTTCTATCATCTTTTGAAAAGGTTCTATTTAGATCCGTTGCCCATTTTTTTATTGGATCGTTTATCTTCCTTTTGTTAAGTTGTATAAGTTGGCTGTAGATGTTAGAGATTAAACCTTTATCAGTGATAACATTTGCAAATATGTTCTCCCATACAGTTGTTTTGTTGATGGTTCTTTTGCTGTACAAAAACTTCTTATTTTGATGTAGCCTTTTTAATTTTTGCTATTTTAATGATTGTGTGGAATGACATCTTTGTCATTTAAATTTGTATGGCTAATAATCTTTTCATGTGCTTATTTGTCATTTGTATATCTGCTTTGGTTAAGTGTCTATGCAAATCTGTTACTAACTGTTTTAAACTGGTTTTTTTGACTTCTTATTGTTGACTTGTAAATGTTTATATATTCAGATGTAAGTTCTTTATCAGATTTATGTTTTGCAAATATTTTTTAGTCTATAGTTTGACTTTTAATTATGTTAACTATGTCTTGAAGTTCTTTCCCCTTATATCATGCTCACTAATTCATCAGTTCATTCATTCATTTGTTCATTCAGCAAATGGGTGTTGAGTGCCTATTAGACATCACAGTATAAAACAATTTTTTTAAAAATAAATCTTTCTCCCTACCCATGAGAAAATCACCTTGGGTTAACCATCCAACACTGTTAACCTGAAAATGTGAAATACCAGTTATGTTACTAGACAACATTTTGGCAAAAATGATGCATGGGAAGACAGGAGTAGACCATAAGTATCTAGTGGGAAGCCATGGGTCTATGGCTCTTATCATGGATATATTTTTTTGTGTGTGGCTTTCTTCTGTCACAAATACAACAAACATTATGGGCATGGACCTTCTGAACAAGGGTGGTACTGGCACCTATCAATGCAGTCTCTTCCCTAACCCTGAGCTGTTACTGGGAAGGCTGGGGAAGAGGTTCCTGGATGGTGGGGCTGCAGGAACTCCTGCTAATGGCTCACTTGATGCTGTCCTCTCACTGTCTCCTACATGTGTCTGGCAAACCTGAATGAATCTGATGCCACAATGGCTTACTCAGTTCCACTAATGTCATTGGCTAATTGAACCCAAGACCAATGCTACTGGACAAGCAGAGTGAGTGATTTAGGCTCCAACACATTGCAGACAGAAAGATGAGTAAAAAAAAAAATCCCTGTTTTGTCTCGATTATCTTCCAGCCTAGAAAAGGGAAACAGACAACAAATAGGTTTAAAATCATTTTTAATGCTCTGTTAAAAATTAAGTTGCAGGTGGAAGGTAAAGAAGGACCTTGAGAAGTTGACATTTTATACAGAGGGATGACTCTGTGACAAAAGAACATTTAAGCCATGATTCAGAGATGTGAGGCAGCAATCCGTGTAGATATCTCTGAGAGAACTCTCTAGGCAGCGGAACTAGCAAGTGCAATGGTCCTTAGCAGAAATATCCTTGGCATCTTTGAGAAACAGCTGGAGTGGAGAAGCAAAGAGATGGATAAATGAAGTCAGAAAGCTGAGGAAGGGCAGTTGAGGACAATTGTATGACATCAGCAATCTTGTAAGCTGTCTGAGATGAATAGGAGGCTTTGGGGAATCTGAGCAGTGAGTATGACTTGAACTGCACAATGAAGAGACGTGAGATTGAAGGTGGAAGCAGAGAAACCAATTAAGCTATTGTAATTATCCAATGGAGAACAGCAGAGACACAACAAGAACACTGCAGTGTTAGTGGTAAAAAGTGGCCAGATTTGCCCAGCCAGGATGGCTCAGTGGTTGAGCATAGGCCTGTGAACCAGGAGGTTGGATTCCGGGTCAGGACACATGCCCAGATTGTGGGCTAGATCCCCAGTAGAGGGTGTGCAGGAGGCAGCTGATGATTCTCTCTCGTTGATATCTCTATCTCTATCTCTCCCTCTTCTTTCCTCTCTGTAATCAATAAAAAATACATAGTTTTTTAAAATAGTCAGATTCGATGTATGTTTTGAAGTCTGAGTTTTATTTCCAGATTGCCTTTTGATGTGAGAAGAAAGAAAATAAAGTCAAAGTTGAGTGTAAAGGTGTGATTTAAGCATCCAGATGCATACGTTGGCATGCATTCAAATGGAAAAAATTGGAAGAGGAATTTGGGGGGTAAAATTAAGAGTCCTTTTTGAATATGTCAATTTTAAAATGATCATTAGATATCTAACTAGAGATGTGAAGATAGTTAGATGCTAGTCTCTGGGAAACTTGAAAATAAAGATATAAATTTTGGAGTCATCAAGGTATGGATGGCATTAGGAGCCACAAAAGAAGTCCAAAGACTGGGCCAAGATACTAATTATTAAGTTCATTTGAGTATAAAAATTTACATGGATATACAAATCATTTATTTATTTATTTGTTTGTTTGTTTATTTATTTATTTATATTGATTTAGGAAAGGAAGGGAGAGGGAGAGAGAGATATAAAAGTCAATGATGAGAGAGAATCATAAATTGGCTGCCTCTTGCCTGCACGCACTCCACTGGTGATTGATCCTGACTGGAAATTGAACCACAACCTCCTTGTTTATAGGTGGATGCTCAATCACTGAGCCACAATGGCCAGACAACTCTTTTAGGTTTTAATTTTTCTGAAGAATTTCATGATGTTCAATAAAGTATATGGCATAAGGGGCTCTCTGAAAAATATCTGTGGGGAATATAAACAGTCTTCTCTTTGTATGTGTGCTTTTTGTTAGTAAACAACAGAACAACTCTAAAAATGCAGGGCTTCAAACTGGATCTTGGAAAATATTTTTTCTCAATTTGCCTCAAAGGAAAGAAACAGCCCTCATTCTAGAATAATTATATTCATGGCAGGATATAGTTCACATAGAAATGACTGTTCAAAAACAAACCAACAAAATGACTGTTCATTTGACACAAAACATATTACCCAACTCAATTTGTATTGTTCCACTATCTGTTGTTAATGAAACTGAAAATGAGATGTGTATAAATGTCACATGTGCAGGATCACCATGACCAATGATTTCATTTACATTCTTTATGAAAACAAAGGAAAATCTGCTTATTGCCAAAGTACTTATATTCAAGCATAAAAAGGTAAAACTTTCCAGGCTACACAAAGAGCTTCCAGAGTTTTTTCAAGATGCAGGGATTGAGGGTCTAGAAATAGCTGAGTCTTACTTTTCACTTATTCTCTTTGTGTTCATAGTGCATATATCCCAGTTTTAAGAAAATACACTATTGGATAAAATACAAATCAGATTCAATCAATTAAATTAAAATCAAGCATAAGATCTTAATGGGGCAGAAAGTACTGAGATCAGCTACAACTGAGCCAAAAAGTCCCAATGATTTCTACCACCATTAATGTATTGCTTTAGGTTCTATCAATCATATTAATTTTCTCCCCTACTTTCCATTGCCTCTGCAAAACAACTTGAAGTTTATTGCTGTATGTTCAATCATTTTTTTCTTTTCCCCTCTTAGTCACTGCAAGATCAATGTCTACCTAGATTAAGAACATTAAAAAACATAAACATTTGAAATATTTTGATTTCTTAGCACAGGGAAATCAAAATAAAATGACAATGAGCAAATTAAAGTGTCATTTTTTTAAATAAAACAAAACATGCATGTATGGGAAAATATATGTAGCCTCTTTCTAGTTACCAGATTATTCTTTTGGGGACCCTTCTTTGCAAAAATGCTTTAAATACTTGCTTAGTCAGTCTATTACATATGAGTTGTTATATGTGTTATTAACTTCTCTTTTTTTTTCCCTTTGATTCTTTAGTTTTCTGTATGCACTCTCATGCAACTCTCCCTATATCACAATTTGTCAGCAGGCTAAGGGACCATTGATATAACCTCACTGTATGACATCAGCGACCTGCCAATCAAAAAGTGTGGTATAGAGCAGTGGTCAGCAAACTGCGGCTTGCAAGCCACATGTGGCTCTTTGGCCCCTTGAGTGTGGCTCTTCCACAAAATACCATGTGCTGGCGCACACGTACAGTGCGATTGAAACTTCGTGGCCCATGCACAGAAATCGGTTTTTGGCTCTCAAAAGAAATTTCAATCGTTGTACTAATGAGTTTGCTGAGCCCGTTATGCCATATACTTTACCACTGGTAGGCAAACTCGTTAGTCAACAGAGCCAAATATCAACAGTACAACGATTGAAATTTCTTTTGAGGGCCAAAAACCAACTTCTGTGTGCCCGCAGGTGGTATTTTGCAGAAGAGCCACAATCAAGGGGCCAAAGAGCCGCTTGTAGCTCACGAGCCATAGTTTGCTGACCACTGGTATAGGGCATTAAAAGTAAAGAAAATATTTTACCAAGATCATAATATAATAGCTTATCTCCATAAGGGATTAGTAAAAATACTGAGTAATGCTATATCTGTATTTAGTTATGGATCCTGCTAAATTTAGGGATATTAATTACCCATAAATTTAAGTCTTGGGCAGCCCTGCTCCTTCTCCCCTTGACTAGAATGCCGAACATCTTCACATTAGACTTGTTTCTTCAACTTTTCAAACGAATTGTTTTACAGCATTCTTACTACCATCCCATATCTCATTTTGCTTTATGATATTTACATTAGAGAATACTAGGCCTACCGATTGAGATGCCACAGCAAACCTGATTGTGACACTATGACTTAGCTTTGCTGTTCTAAGAGGATACGTGGGCAGAACAGGAGTGAACCATAAATATTTAGTGGGAAGTCATGGTTTTAGGGCTTTCCTGAGGATACTGATCTTATAACAGGTGTATTATGGATTTCTGATGGGACAAATACAACATAATGTGGTTTTAATTTATATGGTATTAAACAACTTCTATGCTTACTTGCCATCCATAAATCTTTGGTGAAGTGTCTATAAAATCTTTTTACTATTTCTATTCAAGTGCTTGAATTCATCTTAAGCATTTTTATATATTCTGGGTAGAAGTATTTTATTAGATGTGAGTGTTGCAAATATTTTCCCCAATCTGTGGTTCATTTTTTATTCTCTTAGTATCTTTTGAATAGCAAAAGTTCTTGCTTTTGATTAAATCCAATTTATCAATTTGTTCTTTTATGGATTGTGTCTCTGGTCTTGTATCTAAAAAAATATGTAGTCACCATCATTGGTATCATATTTAAGAAAGCCAAGATCACAAAATTTTCTCTGAGAAATTTTATAGGTTTAGGTTTTGTATTTAGATCAGTGATACACTTCCTGTTAATTTTTAATCAAAGTTTATTCATTTGAACACGATATCCAATTGTTTCAGCACCATTTGTTGAAAAGCCTACATTTTCTTCCCTGAAATTGCCTTAGCACCTTTGTCAAAACTCAAATAACCATATATATTTCTAGATTCTTTATGTATTCCATTGATATTTTTCTTCACCTATTTTTATACCTTTACTATAGTGTCTTGATTACTATAAATTTATAACCAATAGTGAAGTCAATTAGTGTATGTCTTCCAACTTTATTATTCTTTCCAACATGTGACCTATTTTAGTCCTTTACATTTCAATCCAAATTT
Source organism: Lasiurus borealis (assembly GCA_004026805.1). Taxonomy (NCBI): domain Eukaryota; kingdom Metazoa; phylum Chordata; class Mammalia; order Chiroptera; family Vespertilionidae; genus Lasiurus; species Lasiurus borealis. Next base: position 15,408 of record PVJN01013085.1, on the reverse strand, counting down.
TAGAATTAACTTGTGAATTTCTACAAAGCTATCTTCTGGGATTTTTATTAAAATCGCCTTAAATCAAATAATCATTTGGGGATTGGATGGGTAATGACATCTTAGCAATGTTGAATCTCTGACCTTTGAACATGGTATATCTCCCCATTTGTTCAGTTCTTTCTTAATTTTCCTTAGCAATGTTTTGTATTTCTAATTTCAATGAAATACCTGGAACTCAACATTAATTCTGTTATCTTTTGTCAAACTAAACTGATATAAATCTATAAGGAGAGAAATCAAATCTTATCTTCAACTTTTAATAAAAGCATGCAATGTGCAACAGCCATACAGAAGTCATTTTAATTATCAATGCATGTTAACAATAATGTCATTCAGAATTTTATATAAATCCATAATGACTAGATAACATCTACTTATCCTGTTTCCAAAATTATACATGTAGCAGGTTTATGCACATTTTAAGTTATTCAGACCATAGTGTTTTTCTTTCCTTAAATTATATTTTGAAGTGAAGCACTGATTCCTTTCTCTATCTGAACAGAAATGATATATTTAAAAGTTAACTTTTAAATACTTTAGAGATAACAATATAACACCTTTAGCACCATATAATAAGAGAAATGGGAAAAAGCAAAATTCAAAGCATTAAGATATGGTATCACTCTTTACTAGCAGAGAACAGAGGACCTGGAAATTTTTATATCAAAATCTTTTTAATTTAGTACAAAACCTTAAGCTGTGAATTCTGAACTAAGAATCAGATAAAAGAGGTCCTGCCTGAGGTGGTTATATTGTAGACAGTGAATGGGGTCAGAACGGACCTGGGTTTAGCAACCTTGACTCAAACTATAAGAGAACATCTATTTTTAAAATCACAAAGGTTGAAAAAGTAATTTGTAGAAGAAATGGGCTGAGGAAACAAGTTGAAGAGGCAAAGGAAGGGTCCTTGGAGCTTGGGAGTGAGGAAGGTAAAGGCAATATGCCTGGTGGGATGGGAGAGGGAGAGGGAAGGGAAAGGCTGGGTGTGCTCCAAGGACGGAGAGCGGTGAGAGAGAGTGCTATGGGTCCTCTATCCTAAGGGTTTTAAGGGTGGAGATTTTAGGAGATGTCCCAGAAGATCACAATAGAATATTCAGCATTATTTCTGGGCTTGGAGCTAAAAACACAACTGAGGCCTAGGGAAGTAAGGTCAGGCAGGTCCAAACTTAATGACCAGCGATATGCTAGGAGAGAAAAGGTACCCTAGGGACAAGGTCCTAATCCTCCAATTGTCCTTTGCTAGGTACTTAGGGCTTTTTGCCCTGGTGACCTTCTATACCAGGTCTATCCTTCTTGCTCTGCTCATGTCTGTCTTACCAGAGTTGCAGAATTGTCCCAATATGCCAATGTTGTGGCTTTGATTCCAGGTCAGGGCACAAACAAAGATCAACCAATGAATGCATAAACAAGTAGAACAACAAATCCATGTTTCTCTAAAGCCATTTTGATTTAGCTTTGTGACATTTCTGAGGAGGCAATATGTCAGAAACCAAACATTGTTCTCACTAAATGGATGTAAACAGGAGGCCAGAAGGCTGGTCAATCTTAACTGCTCTTAAAGGTCAGAGCATATTACTCACTGTTTAGATGAAAACATTGTTAACTGAAGCAGCCTCTACCTGTTTGTTTCATGTTAATTTCTGTTTTTTTATTTCCTGCCTAAAGGCTAGGGGTGTGTCCCAAAGCCTTAATAAAAGGGAGAAAAAGGCCAGAGCAAGGGGCAGTCCTTTCCACTAGGAAGGCTCCCGCCTGGCCCCCCAATATCGCCAAATTAATATTTTCTAGTCTCTCATTTCGTTTGTGTGCAGCCTCCTCCAGAACCTGAACCCTGAACCAGGAACCCTAAATCACGTGGGACGTGGAAAGGAGCTCCTACAGCAATATTTTCAACTCTATCTACTATTCATAGAGAGAGCATTGCTGGATAGGTGAGATAAAATCATATTACAGACCAAGTAGCAAGTAGCAAGTTGGCAGGGGTTTAGTCTTGAAGTAGTATTCATCTAATTAAATTTGATGAAAATATGATAAAAACCAGTTTAATGAATTTAATCTAGTAATTTTACAGATAAGAGTAAATAACTATGAATATATGTATTTATTAATTAGTTATAAGAAAAACAGAGGTAAGAAGTTTGGCCTAGTAACAGCATCAGCAGTAATGCACTATGGGAAGAAACAGATCTGAGGCTCTGTGTTACAAGTCAGTTTAGTGCCTTCCTATATAGAGATGGGTTAAATAAGAGAAAAAAATATTTTGACTATCTCTATTGATTATTCCTTATATGAGAGAACATAGTCAAGAATGCATTCAATGAAAAGGAACAGAAAAACAGAGAAAACATTCTAAAAAGTCAATTTCTGTTGTTATCCATAATAACTCCAGATATTTAGAAACCAATGATTTCACAAAGATTACTCTTCCATTAAACAAATAAGTCTCAGGAAAAGTCCTTGCTATATAAAGATGGTATTGCATTAAGATAATAAAGATACCAATTTCTATTCACTTCCATATTCTTCTCTTTCCCTAACAATGAACACTTTGATTTTGCTAAATTGGCACATAACCCATAAACTAAAGATACAGTAAATCTTGAGTAACCTATATGTTAAAAATAAACATCCTGAAAGATTTTATTTTGTATAACTTGCATGTCTAAAGAATCTGTTGTGTGGATGGGAGGAGAAAAAAAGATGGCAGCAGAATAGGCAGATATGTCCCAAGCCTTGACCCAGAGCAGATAGGAAGAACAGCTGAGGGTCGAACAGAGAGTGTTTGTTGGTGAGTTGAGGGACAGCTATACCCCAGGAGATAGTGGGGGACAGCTGGACGGGGCTCCCCTGACTGGGCAGCCCCCACTGCTGCTGGGTTCCCTCCCAAAGCAACCAGCTCAGACACGGAGACCACACCATCTTGAAGGGGAAGTGGATGTTATTGGAAGCCTGAAAATCTACACAACTATGACACCCACTGAACAGCTGCAAAGCCCAGAACAACAATCCCCAATTGGCGCAAACATGCAGATTCAGAGTAGCTCTACATTCCCCATGAAAAGGCCAGATTTCACTTGGAATAAGGTGATGTCTCTGGTCCCAGCAAGAGAGAGAAACACATGCACTGCAGAAGCTGGAGGACTGTGGAAAGTCTGTGCCTAGAAAAATCTGTGGCTTTTGGGGCTGGTGTGATCCATGAATGTGAAAGAGGGTCCTCAGAACTGCTAACAGAAGGGATCTCATTTTGATCTGATGCAAAAGGACAGCCTAAAAATTTTAAAAGTGTGCTGGCTGCTTAGACTCAAGGGGGAAAAAAGACTGCACAGACTTGCACGCAGTCCCGGAGTTTGCACACTTACATTGGCTCTTTTTTCTTTTTCCTCTTTAAATTTTTGCTTCTGATTACTAAGCCCAATGTATAGGATCATCCAATTGGAGACACCCTAAAAAACTGCAAGTGAAAGTTGTTTTTCTGGAACCCGGGGATCAGAGTGGGAAATAACCATCAGAGAACCAGCTCTGAGGTAACCCACTCCCACAAACCGGTGTTGAGTGCCACAGGGAAACCAGGACCTAAGCACTGGCTATAGAGGACCTATAGACCCAAGGTCAATCCAGAAACACTGCCACCCAGGGGTTGAATCACAAATTGACTCTTGTATAATCACAAATATAGGAACGTAAGAAATTAAGACACACTGCCTGCTTAAAAATCAGGATTGGCTTACAACACAGGAGAAGTGGAATGCAGCGAACTGCAATACTGTCCTGACTAGGAAACAGGCATGCAAAACAGAAAATAGAAAAAGTGAATGACCTTCACTACTGCACATTTTTATTTATTTAATTATTTTTCAACTTTTACTTAAGAAACTAATTTTTTTTCTCACTTGCTTTTATCTTTTTAATTATTACATTTTTAATTTTTAACTGGTATTATTACTACTACTATTTTACTTTTTTTTAAGTTTCATTTTATTTTCTCTTTATTTTACTTTGGGATTAGTGTTATACATTCTATTTTCATCTTTCCTTTAGCATCATTTTACTCTATAGCAACTTTACCTTTATGTCATCACTCTCTTCCTAAATTTTCCCCTTTTGTTGTCCTATTTCTCTTACTCTTTTCCTGATTTAGGTTTTCCCTTTCTTTCTTTTAGCCCCTGTTAAAATTTCACCCTACTTATATATCTCATTTTCAATTCCCTGATTCAAGTCCATACACACCTCTTTTTTCTGTCTTCACAATCCAAAAAATTGTTTTTCTCTCTGTCCTTTTGTCGTTGTTTGCATAAATGTTGATTATAGCAATTTTTTATGCTTGTTTGTGAGATTGTTTTGCTTTGGCTTGTTTCTTTTTGTTTCTTTGTCTTGTTTTTGTTTGTTTTTTGCTTCTGTTTGCCCTCGCCTCACTTGATATTGGTTGTTGTGTGTAGTTTGTATTCATCTCCAGGTACTTGTTGCTGGCGTTTGTGGGATTAGTGGCTGTTCTATTGGAGTTTTCTCCCCATATATATAGTTTGTTCCCCTCTTCTTTCATATTCTCTTTCTTTTCTCTCTTACTTTTTTTTTCCTTTTCCGAATTTTATTTTTGCACTACTTTCTTTTTTTCCCTCTTCTTTTTTCTCTCCTATCTTCTAATTTGCCTTTCTATGGTGGTCACATTTATTTGGGGTTATTAATATCGTGAATACATTTCTGTCCAGTGCCTTGTGTGTTGTACTTGGTTGTATTTTGTGCCTTTAAATCAATGCAGGAGATAGAGAACTGCATAATCAGACACCTGGAGAAGAGAGACCATGGGGAGACAAAGAAATAGCCCACATATGAAAGAAAAGCAGGTATCACCAGAAAAGGCAGTAATCGAAATAGAGGCAAGCAACATGCAAGAGAAAGAATTCAGAGAAATGGTCATAAAGTGGATGAAAAGAATGGAAGACAATTTCGACAATATGAATAAGAACCAAGAGGAAATGAAGAAGAACCAAGAAGAAATGAAAAATGACATCACTGCTGTAAAGAACTCATTAGAAAGCATCAAGAGTAGACTAGAAGCAGGGGAACACATCAGTGAGCTAGAAGACAAGTACAGCAGCTTCTAGAAAAAAATATTAAAAAGCAGGAGGAGAGCCTAATGGAACTGTGGGACAATGTAAAACAAAACAACATCTGCCTAATACGGATACCAGAAGGAGAGGAAAGTGAGCCAGGAATTAAAAACCTGTTTGAAGAAATAATGACAGAAAACTTCCCTGATATAGAAAAGAAAAAACCCCACACAAATCCAAGAAGATCACAGAGTCCCAAGCAAAATGAACTCAAAAGACCGACACCAAGGCACATTATAATTAAATTAACAAACACCAATGACAAAATAAGAATATTAAAGGTGTCCAGAGAGAGTCAGAAAGGTACCTACAAAGGAACCCCCATCAGACTAGCAACTGATTTCTAAAGAGAAATTCATCAAGCCAGAGGGAATGGAATGAAATATACAAAGTCATGCAAAGGAAGGGTCTGAATCTAAGAATATTGCACCCAGCAAGGCTATCAATCAAAATTGAAGGTGAAATCAGGAGCTTCACAGACAAAAAAGAACTAAAGGAATTTATTGCCATCAAACCAGCAATGCAAGAGAGGCAAAGCGTCTGCTATAAAAATAAATAAATAAATAATAAATAAATAAATGAATGAATAAATAAATAAATAAGAAATAGGAAGCAAAGAAGAAACTCAGGGATAAAGAATAAAAATGGTGACAAATAAGTACCTATTGATAATAACTTTCAATATAAGTGAATTAAATGCCCCAATAAAGAGTCATAGGGTAACAGATTGGATAAGAAAACATGAGCCATAAATCTGCTGTCTACAAGAAACCCACCTTAGGGAAAAAAAAAGAGGAAAACAGACTGAGGATAAAGGAATAGAAAAGGTTTTTCAGATGAAATGAAATGAAAAAAACAGCTGGGTTAGCAATACTTTTATCTGACAAATTAGATATCAAAGTAAAGGACATAACAAGAGATAAGGAAGGTCACTTCGTAATACTAAGGGGAACAATACAACAAGAAGAAATAACTCTGGTAAACATAAATGCACCCAATACAGGAGCACCCAAATAAATAAAATAAAATAAAAAAACACACCTCCTGGAGGATATCAAGGGAGAAATTGACAGCAATACAATCAAGTAGGAGACTTTAATACCCCACTATCACTATTGCAAAAATGCTCTAAACAAAAAATCAGTAAAGAAACATCAATCCTAAATGACTCATTAGACAAGGTGGAATTAATTGACATCTTCAAAACATTTCACCCCAAAACCACAGAACATACATTCTTCTCAAGTGCACATGGGTCATTTTCAAAGATATCCCATATATTGGATCACAGGCAAAGTCTCTTCAAATTCAAGAAGATATAAATCATATCAAGCATCTTCTCAGATCAAGGTGGTATAAAACTGGAAATCAACTACAATAAAAACAATCCCAAAAAATAAAACACATGGAGACTAAATAGCATGCTATTAAACAATTACTGCATTACCAGAGAGATCAAGGAAGAAATAAAAAACTTTATGGCAACAAATGGCAATGAAAACACAACAATCCAAAATCTATCAGACACAGTGAAAGCAGTCTTGAGAGGGCAGTTCATAGCTGTACAAGCCTACTGAAAAAAAACAAGAAACAATGGTAATAAATTCCCTAACCCTACAACTCAAAGAGCTAGGAAGAGAGCAACAAGAAAGCCCAGTGTAAGCAGAGGAAAGAAATAGAAAGATCAGAGCAGAGATAAATGACATTGAGACCAAAGACACAATAAAAAGATCAACAAAACCAAGAGCTGGTTCTTTAAAAGAATAAACAAGATTGATGAATCTCTAGCTAGGCTCACCAAGTAGCAAAGAGAGAAGATCGAAATAAACAAAATCAGAATTGAGAGAGGTGAAATAACAACAGAGCCCACCAAAATACAAAGTATTATTAAAAAATACTATGAACAACTCTATTCCAACAAACTGGACAACCTGAAGGAAATGAACATATTCCTAGAAAAATATAACCTTCCAAAATTCAGGAAGAATCTTAACATCTAATACGCCAATAACTATGGAAGAAATTAAAGCAATCATCAAAAAGCTTCCAACAAACAAAAGCCCCGGGCCAGATAGCTTCACAGGGTAGTTTCACCAAACATTTAAGGAAGAATTAAAACCTATCTTCCTAAGACTATTCCAAAAAATTCAACAGGAAGGAACACTTTCAAGCTCATTCTATGAAGTCAGCATCACCCTAATACCAAAACCAGATAAAGACAACACAATGAAAGAGAATTACAGGCCAATATCCCTCATGAACATAGATGCCAAAATCCTCAACAGAATTTTAGCAAATCAGATCCAGCAGTACATCAGAAAGATCATATATCACCAAGACCAGTTTGGCTCAGTGGGTAGAGCGTCGGCCTGTGGACTGAAAGGTCCCAGGTTCGATTCCAGTTGGGGGCATGAACCTTGCTTGCGGGTACATCTCCATTGTGGGGCATGCAGGAGGCAGTTAATCGATGTCTCTCTCTCATCAATGTTTCTGACTTTCTATCCCTCTCCCTTCCTCTCTGTAAAAAGTCAATAAAGTATATATATATTTTTTTTTAAAAAAAAAAAAGATCATATACCATCACTAAGTAGGATTTATGCCAGGAATGCAAGAATGAAACAAATCTGCAAATCAGTAAACGTTTACAACACATAAACAAATTGAGAGATAAAAATCACATAATCATATTAATTGATGCAGAAAAGCATCTGATAAAATCCAACACCCTTTTTATTGTTTGTTTTTATTATTTAATAAATCTTTATTGTTCAGATTATTACATTTGCTTCTCTTTTTTCCCCCCTTAACTCCCCTCCACCTGGCTCGCACCCCTCCCTCTACCATTACCTCCCCCCGCATTGTCATCATCCATAGGTGTGTGATTTATTTATTTATTTATTTATTTATTTAATTTTATTTATTTATTATTATTTTTCCCCCTATTGCCCTCCCCACCCCCCAGTACATGCCCTTGTCCAGCCTTCCCTCATTACCTTGTATCCTCTGGCTATCCCCACACACACATGCATACAAGTCCTTCCATTGATCTCCTATAGGTCCCTCCTCCCCAACTTCCCCTGCCTTCCCACTTGTAGCACAACAGTCCGTTCATTGCTTCTTTGCCTCTGTCTCTGTTTCCCCAACTCCACCCTCTGTTTCTTGTCTTTAAAAACATCTTCCCCCTGTAGGCTAGAAATAAACCCACCAGAGCAAAAGAAAAATGATTGAGTCCCAATTTCAATGTCTGATAGCTTTGAGTCCCAATTTAAATGTCAGACAGTTCCTTATGTGTACATGTCATCAATGGTATCTGGATACTGGACAGATGGTGGCGATGCCGGTCCAACCCTCTCTGGTTTGGTCCTGGGCACCCTGTAGCGATGCTCAGCTGCTAACTGCTCACATGTCAAGGCACCATCAGCATCTTCCGTCTCTGGACTGTTTCTCCTCTTGTCTTCGTATTTGGCACAGACCTGTCAGTTCCTCTCTGTTGCAGGAGTCCACTTGGTCTTGGAGTTGTTTTCTGAAAGTATATAAACATATTCTCGACCAAGAGTTAATACAGGAATCTTTTCTATAAAATTGACTTGGAGTCCTTTTTATTTTTGCCTACCCACTTTTCCTTTGGCTTATTTTGACACCAGGTGTGTTTTTCATGGGTGTCTTGCTGTTAGCATTACAAATGGAAATTAATTTTCTAAAGTAAAAATTTTCTAGATGTAATTTACTTACCAAATCTTTTTCCTTACATATTATCCTACTTTCTCCCCTCCACCCTTTTTTTGATTATTGGAGAATTTGGTAAATTTTTAATGCAATCTTGATAACTTTAAATTTTAATTTTTTTGCACAAAAATATGACTGCTTTATGTCCATTGCGTGTTAAGCAATTTTACCATGAGATGAACTATCAATAGAAATTTTAATAATACTTTAGAAACAGCTTTTTGTCCAGTACACTTAAATTTTCTTGGGTGTTCACTTATTTCAGTTTGCCAATTTAAATTAATCTGAAAGCTTGATAACTCTTTTACATCAAATTTAATACTCTACCAACAATCTTATATTACCCTGTATATATTAGTGGAGAGGTTTATTTGCATTGAGTTGGCAATGAGCATTCCTAGTGCTAGGCTGAATTTAGATATAGGGCAGCTGCTGTTGGCTTGTTTCTGTCTGTTACCTGGGTCCTGATCTGACCTAGCCATGTCTCTGTCTGTTACCTGGGTCCCTATCTGTGCTAAGAATGGGAAGCGATGTAGCCATTGGGGCAGGAGACCACCCTGAGAAGGGGTGAAGGTTCAGACCCCTGCAAGGTTGGTGGGAGGTGAGGGTCTGTGCCTTACCTCTGTTGATCCCCAAATTCTCTCCTGATGGCCCCTCTGCAACTATGCCTGTCTTAGGTTGTTCCTTCCCTGAGGAATCTTACCCATCTCTGGTTAACCAGTCATCCTCTGGGGCCAAGCAGGGTGCTGTGAATTTCAGTTCTGTCTCCATGGTAGCCTATGCCCCCATGGACTCCACGCCCAGCACCTGCCTTGGGGATCCCCTCGCATGCTGGCGGGGGCCCCGGCACTGTTCACTTATCTCGGGAAATTCAAGTTCCTTCTCCAGGGATGGCCCAGCTCACACCATTTGGCAAGAGACAGATTCATTATACCAGCCACCTCGAGGCTGCATCCTCAGGATGAATAGAGGTCAGGCTACAGCTGAGGGCCATTGGATTATGAAAAGAGGGTCCCTCTTGGCAAAAGAGGAAAGAGGGCCAGTGTAGAATGCTCAAGTGCCTTCCCAGTGCCTTAATTCCTTCTGAAAGGAATTAAATCCTTTCATGTCCTCTTTTTAAATTGCTGCTAAGCATTCAAAGAATTAGTTTGTACATTTGTTTGGGGCAGTTGTACAATATGCTGTTGTGAAATATCAAAAATTAAATGATATTGTAGGGTAATATCATTTAAGGATATTCTTTGCTCTAGGCCATGTCAATTCAATTTCAAACGGGCTGACAATTTCTTTTTGTAACTTTATATAAACTATTTTAGGGAGGCAAAAACACAGATTACTTACCTTAGCTCAAGAGGCCAAATATACTGACTTTCAATTATGATCCTTATGACGTTTAAAGGAAACTTCTCTTTATTTCCTTCCAAAATGATTTTCATATTACAGAGTTTCATTTAAAAATCTTTGTCTCATGAAGTAATTTCTCTTAAGGTTATGGAGACCACTGTATGAATTCCCTCTCCTGCCACACCTTCCCCATTGTCTGTGCCCAATGCTTATGCTCATACGCATGTACGAAGGTCCCTATGTTGATCTCTCCCCCTTATTTCCACCAACCCCCTCATTCCCCAAGGTTTGATGCTTTGATCAAAGTTTCTCATTCTCTAGATCTGATCTTGATTATCAATCTATGTCATTCATTGTATTCCACAGATGAGTGAGATCATGTGGTATTTGTCTTTCTCTGCCTGGCTGATTTCATTAAGCCTAATGCTTTCCATCTCCATCTATGTTGTTGCAAATGGTATGAACTCCTTTTTTAACTACAGCATAGAATTCCATTGTGTAGATGTACCACAGTTTTGTAATCCAATCATCTGTTGATGGGCACTTAGGCTGTTTCCACATCTTAGCTATGGTGAATTGTGCTGCTATGAACATTGGGGTGCATATATCCTTTCTGATTGGAGTTTCTAGTTTCTTGGGGTATATTCCTAGTAGTGGGATCACTGGGTCAAATGGAAGTTCCATTTTTAGTTTTTTGAGGAAACTCCATACTGTTCTCCACAGTGGCTGCACCAGTCTGCATTCCCACCAGCAGTGCACAAGGGTTCCTTTTTCTCTGCATCCTCGCCAACACTTGTCCTTAGTTGATTTGTTGATGATAGCCATTCTGACAGGTGTGAGATGGTACCGCATTGTTGTTTTGACTTGCATCTCTCTGGTGATTAGTGACTTTGAGCAGGTTTTCATGTGTCTCTTGGCCTTCCTTCTGTCTTCTTTTGAGAAGTGCCTATTTAGATCAGTTGCCCATTTTTTGATTGGGTTGTTTATCTTCTTTTTGTGAAATTGTATGAGTTCCCTGTAAATGTTGGAGATTAAACCCTTATCATTGAGATCATTGGAAAATATATTCTCCCATGCAGTGGGCTTTCTTGTTGTTTTCTTGATGGTTTCCTTTGCTGTGCAAAAGCTTTTTATTTTGAAGTAGTCCCATTTGTTTATTTTTTCTTTAGTTTCCATTGCCTGAGGAGTTGTGTCGGTGAAGAAGTTCCTTCCACATATGTCTGAGATTTTGCTGCGTGTGGATTCCTTTGGTATTTTTATTGTTTCCCGTCTTATGTTTAAGTCCTTTATCCATTTTGAGTTTATTTTTGTGTATGGTATAAGTTGGTGGTCTAGTTTCATTTTTTTTTTGTATGTTTCTGTCCATTTGAATGTTTCCCAACACCATTTGTTGAAGAGACTGTCTTGACTCCATTGTATGTTCATACCTCCTTTATCAAATATTAATTGAGCATAGTGGTTTGGGTCAATTTCTGGGTTCTGTCTCCTATTCCATAATATATGTGTCTGTTCTTGCGCCAGTACCAGGCAGTTTTGAGAACAGTGGCTTTGTAAGACAGATTGGAATCTGGCATTGAGATCCCACCTATTTTGTTCTTCTTTCTAAGGATTGCTGCAGCTATTCGGGGTCTTTTTTTATTCCAGATGAATTTTTGAAAAGTTCATTCTAGGTCTGTGAAATATGCCTTTGGTATTTTTATGTTGATTGCGTTGAATTTATAAATTGCTTTGGGTAGAATGGACATTTTGATGATATTGATTCTCCCAATCCATGAACATGGTATGTTCTTCCATCTGTTTATGTCTTCCTCTATCTCTTTTTTTTAGAGTTGTGTATTTTTCTGCATATAGGTCTTTTACCTCCTTAGTTAAGTTTATTTCTAGGTAATTTTTGGTGCAATGGTAAATGGGATTGCTTTTTTAGTCTCTCTTTCTGTAAGTTAATTATTGGTATATAGAAATGCCAAAGATTTCTTGGTGTTAATTTTGTATCCTGCTACATTGCTGAATTCATTTATTAAGTCTAATAATTTTTTGATGGAGTCTTTAGGATTTTTCTATGTACAGTATCATACATCTGCAAATAAGGATAGGTTTACTTCTTCTTTTCCTATTTGGATGCCTTTTATTTCTTTTTCTTGTCTGACAGAAATGGCTAATACTTCCAGCACTATGTTAAATAGAAGTGGTGAGAATGGGCATCCCTGTCTTGTTCCTGTTTTTAGGGGGAATGGTTTTAGTTTTTGCCCATTGAGTATGATGTTTGCTGTGGGCTTGTCATATATGGCTTTTATTATTTTGAGGTATGATCCCTCTATTCCTACCTTGCTGAGAGTTTTTATTAAGAAAGGGTGTTGAATTTTGTCGAATGCTTTTTCTGCATCAATTGATATGACTATGTGATTTTTATCTCTCAATTTGTTTATGTGATGTATCACGTTTATTGATTTGTGGATATTGTACCATCCTTGCATCCCTGGGATAAATCCTACTTGGTCATGGTATATGATCTTTCTGATGTACTGCTGGATTCAATTTGCTAGTATTTTGTTGAGGATTTGGTTCATAAGGGATATTGGTCTGTAATTCTCTTTCATTGTCTTATCTTTATTGGGTTTTGATATTTGGGTGATGCTGGCTTCATAGAGGAGTTTGGAAGTGTTCCTTCCTCTTGAATTTTCTGGAATAGTCTGAGAAGAATGGGTTTTAGTTCTTCTATGAATGTTTGGTAAAATTCCCCTGTGAAGATTCTGGCCCTGGGTTTTTGTTTGCTGGAAGCTTTTTGATGACTGCTTTGATTTCTTCCTTAGTTATCGGTGTGTTGAGATTTTTAGAATCTTCCTGTGTGAGTTTTGGAAGGTTGTAATTTTTTAGGAATCTGTCCATTTTCTCTAGGTTGTGAAATTTGTTAGAATAGAATTGTTCATAATAGTTTTTAACAAACCTTTGTATTTCTGTGGGGTCTGTAGTTATTTCCCCTCTCTCATTTCTGATTTTGTTTATTTGGGTCTTCTCTCTTTGCTTCTTGATGAGTCTGGCTAGAGGTTCATCAATCTTGTTTATTCTTTCAAAGAACCAGCTCTTTGTTTTGTTGATTTTTGTATCATTTTTTTGGTCTCTATGTCACTCATTTCTGCTCTGATCTTTATTATTCCCTTCCTTCTGCTCACAGTGGGCTTTTCTTGTTGCTCTCTTTCTAATTCTTTGAGTTGTTGAGTGATTCATTACCATTTTTTCTTGTTTTTTGAGGTAGGCCTGGAGAGCTATAAACTTCCCTCTCAGCACTGCTTCCATTGTGTCCCATGGCATTTGTGTTGTTGTGTTTTTATTGTCATTAGTCTCCAGAAAATTTTTAATTTCTTCTTTTATCTCATTTATAACCCAATCATTGTTTAGTATCATGCTATTCAACTTCTAAGTGTTTGACTTTTTTGAAATGTTTTTATTGTAGTTTATTTCAAATCTTATGCCATTGTGGTTTGAGAAAATGCTTGATATGATTTCAATCTTTTTTTAATTTGGGGAGACTTTGCTTATGACCCAATATGTGGTCTATTTTTGAGAATGTCCCATGTGCACTTGAGAAGAATATGTATTCTGTAGCTTTGAGGTGAAATGCTCTGAAGATGCCAATTAGGTCCATCTGATCTAGTGAGTTATTTAGAATTGCTGTTTCTTTCCTGATTTTTTGTCTAGAGGATTTGTCCAGAGATGTCAGTGGTATATTAAAATCCCCTACTATGATTGTATTGCTATTGCTCTCTCCCTTGATATCCTCCAGGAGATTTTTTATGTATTTAGGGGCTCCTGTATTAGGTGCATATATGTTTACCAGAGTTATATCTTCTTGATGTATTTCTCCTTTTAGTATTATGTAGTGGCCTTCCTTATCTCTTGTTATAGCCTTTACTTCGAGGTCTATTTTATCAGATATAAGTATCACTACCCCAGCTTTTTTCTCATTTGTATTTGCCTGAAAAATGTTTTTCCATCCCTTCACTCTCAGTCTGTTCTCTGAGGTGGGTCTCTTGTAGACAGCAAATGTATGGGTCCTGTTTTCTTAACCATTCAGCTACTCTATGTCTTTTGATTGGTGCATTTAACCCATTTATGTTTAATGATATTTTGGACAAGTTCATGTTTATTGTCATATTTTTCCTTAGTGGTTTTTGTTTGTTTGTTTGTTTTTGCCTTTCTCTTTCTTCTTTTTCCAGCAGTCCCTTTAGCATTTCTTGCATTATTGGCTTGGTAGTGATAAACTCTCTTGACTGTAAAGCTCTTGATTCCACCTTCGATTTTGAATGATAGCCTTGCTGGGTATAGTATTCTTGGGTTCAAACCCTTGTTTTGCATCACTGTATATATTTCATTCCATTCCCTTTGGCCTGGTGTGTTTCTGTTGAGAAATCAGTTGCTATTCTAATAAGAGATCCCTTGAAGGTAACTTTCTGTCTCTCTCTGGCTGCCTTTAAGATTCTTACTTTGTCATTAGTGTTTGCCAATTTAATTATGATGTGTCTTGGTGTTTTTGCTTTTGTTTTTGTTTTTGGTTCAGCTTGTTTGGGACTCTGTACTTCTTGGAATTTCATAATTTTTTTTTTCCTTGCCAATATCAGGAAAATTTTCTGTCATTATTTCTTCAAATAGGTTTTCGATTCCTTCCTTTTCTTCCACTCCTTCTGGTATCCCAATTAAACATATGTTGTTTCGTTTTGTGTTGTCCCAAAGCTCCCTTAGGCTCTCTTCTTGTTTTTTAAGTCTTTTTTCCAGTTGTTGCTGTGTTTGTGTGTTTTTTCCTACCTTGTCTTCTAATTCACTGATGCGGTCCTCAGCCTCTCCTAGTCTACTGTTTAGGCCTTCCATTGTGTTCCTTATTGCAGCTATGTCATTCTTCATCTCCTCTTGGTTTTGTTTCATGTTGGTGACATTCTCATTCAGCTCCTTATAGTTCTGATTGAGTTGTGTGATATTGTCATTGAGTTGTGTGTAATTGCCTTCCATCCATTTACACATCCTTAAAACCATTACTCTGAACTCTTTCTTTGAAAGGCTGGTCACTTCAATTTCATCTAACTCCCTTTCTGGAGATTCCTCTTTTTCTTTCCTTTGGGGATTGCTTTTACGTCTTCCCATGTTTTCTTGTTATGTTTTAATTGTAGATCTAATTGTTTTACTACCCAAGTTTTTTTTT